>CAMZMU010000052.1:9612100-9891464 GCA_947311845.1 Poa pratensis
TTTTCAGTGACAAGATCTTTAACCAATGCTACAACATTCAAAAGTTATTTGTCATCGGGTTTGGTAGTTTTCCTATTACTTTTACTAACAACACCAGTTATGATAGTATGTTCCTTAATCTTATTAGGAAAAGGAACTTTTCAATATAAGGTTCTGGAATAATGCGATCAGCAACATTAACCTCAACACCTTTAGATATATGAGAAACAGATTCATCTTTATATGGTTCATGATAATTTTTAAATCCCTCCTTCGGCAAAACCGAAATAGGAAGCAAAGGCTTTATAAAAGTTTGCAACAATTTGAGAGTCAAGACCATAAGTAGTGCTAATTTTACGATAATCATCAGTATCCATAAAATTTTTAACACACTCAAAGTCATAGCTTATACCTGACTCCCTACCTTTGTCATTTTCCCATCCTTCAGTGTTCTCCTGAATCCGATCAAGAAGGTCCCACTTAAACTCTTCTTTATTACGAGTGAACGATCCAGCACAAGTGGTATCCAATAGAGTTTTATCTTGAAAGGAGAGTCTTGCATAAAAGTTATCAATAACAATATTACCAGGAAGCTCATGAATGGGACATTTTGAGCATTAATGCCTTCAATCTCCCCCACGCTTGAGCGATACTCTCTCCATCATATGGCCAGAAGTTATATATGAGGTTCCGATCCTTATGAATCTCACATGGAGGATAGAATTTGGAGTAAAAAAGAGGTACAATTTCCTCCCATCCAAGAGAATACCCATTCTTCAGCAGTTTATACCAATGTGCAGCTTTACCAGACAGTGATAGAGAGAATAATTCTTCTTAACTTCTCCCATCGAGATACCTGCACACTTAAATAACTCACACAATTCATGCAGAAATAACAAATGATCTCCAGGATGGACTGTTCCATCTCCTGCATAGCGTTATTTGTGACACTTCAACAATTTTCATAGGAATTTTGAACGGTATTACCTGCTCATCTGGCACCTCCTCTACTACCTTAGCAGTGGTAGTTGTTTTCCCAAATAGGAATTCAAGAGAAGACCCCTCCATAATGAGATATAGCAGGCAAAAATAAAAACAGCACGTACAATAAATGTTTCCCTTACCAATTCCACTTACCAATAGCGCTACACTCCCCGGCAACGGCGCCAGAAAATAGTCTTGATAACCACACAATATAGGGGGTGTATCGTAGTACTTTCGATAAATAAGAGTGTCGAACCCAACGAGGAGCAGAAGGTGTTGACAAGCGGTTTTGATGAAGGATTCACTGTAAATGCTCTCAGACAAGTTTTAGGAGTTTTTGATATGACAGATAAATAGAGTACAAGTAAATAAAATGCAGTAGTAATAGTTGCAGCGAGTGGCCCAATCCTTTGTTCAGCAAAGGACAAGCCGGTTGTTGTACTTATAATGACCAAACGTTCTTGAGGACACACGGGAATATTGTCAAGTGCTTTCGCTTCATATAGTTGATTAATGTTCATTGTTTTGATAATGTTGTGTGGGTGAACCTATGCTAATGCACCGCCCTTCCTAGGACTAATACATACTTGTGATTATACCTCTTGCAAGCATCCGCAAATACAAGAAAGTAATTAAATAAACTAACCACAGCCTTAAACTTTGAGATCCTGCTATCCCTCATGCATCGATATACCACGGGTGTTCATGTTTCTGTCACTCGTCACAACCCCACAATTGGCAAACGAATACACAATGCATTCCCCTAGGCCTATAAAGGTGAAGTATCATGTAGTCGACGTTCACATGACACCACTAGAAGAATAACACCACAACTTAAGTATCAAACCATTAAATATTACTCAACATAGTTCACTACTAACATCAAGACTTCTCCATGTCCTCAAGAACTAAACGAACTACTCACAAGACATCATACGGAACATGATCAGAGGTGATATGATGATGAATAACAATCTGAACATAAACCTTAGTCCAATGGTTTCACCCAATAGCATCAATAACAAGAGTAATCAACACCGGGAGAGTTTCCCCTATGAAATAGACAAGATTCAGCCCTAGATGTTATAGCGAAGACGGGGTGCAGCGGCGGTGATGATGGTGTTGGTGGTGGAGATGATGATGATGATCCCGATGAAGTCCAACTCGATGACGGTGATGATGGTGACGATTCCCCCTCCGGGAGGGAATTTCCCCGGCAGATTTCTTCCTGCAGGGGAGCTTTTCGCTCTCTGGTGTTTTCCGTCTCGTGGAAGGCGGCGGAATATTTTGATGGCCGTCCCTGTGTGTTAGGGTTCGAGGGGTCAAGTACGCGAAGGGGAATGGCTGAGGTGGGCCAGGGCCTCCAAACCACCTGTCGGCGCGGCTGGTGGGCCTGCCGCGCCAGCAGGTGAGGAGGGCCCACCTTGGCCCTTCTCAGCCTCCCCTTTTGGCCTCCTCCATCTTCTGGTGAAATAGGGACTCCCATATGTCTCCTTCGATTTATTGATCCTCGGAAATAATGCATGTCGACGGTGCTTTTTCCAGCAGAATCCTGACTCCGGTGTCCAATTCTCCATTATTCATCAAACATGCAAAATAGGTAAAATAACATAAGTAACACTTCTAAATAAAAATATATCGATGAACAGTAAATTATGATATAAAATAGTGATGCAAAATGGACGTATCAGCCCCCCGCGCCCTCGGCGCCTTCGGAGCCCGGCTCGACTTCCGCCTCGCCGGTCTCCTCTTCGGCTACGCCCGCCGTGGCTGCACCTCTCACCGGTGTGGTCACACGAGCTCGGACTGGGACTTTTCGTCCTAATCCGCGCTACACCGACGCCGAGTACGCCTGCGCTGCGTCTACCATGACTCCATCTCCACTGCCCTCCTCCGCTCGCGCAGCCCTTCGGGATCCAAACTGGCTCGCCGCCATGCGTGAGGAGTTCGACGCCCTGCAGCGCAACCGCACGTGGCAGCTTGTCCCGCGACCTCCTCATGCTAACGTCATCACTGGCAAGTGGGTTTTCCACCACAAGACTCGCCCGGACGGTTCTCTTGAGCGCTATAAGGCGCGCTGGGTGGTACGCGGCTTTCGCCAGCGCGCCGGCGTGGACTTCACCGACACCTTCGCCCCGGTTGTAAAACCGGGCACGATTCGCACCGTTCTCCAGCTCGCTGCCTCTCGCGCCTGGCCAGTTCACCAGCTCGATGTATCCAATGCTTTCTTGCATGGACATCTCGCCGAGCAAGTGTTCTGTCAGCAGCCTACCGGTTTCGTCGACACCGCCTTGCCGGACCACGTGTGCCTGCTCTCTCGTTCTCTTTATGGGTTAAAGCAGGCGCCTCGCGCTTGGTACCAGCGGATTGCGGCCTTCCCTCAGCAGCAGGGGTTCCGGTCCACTCGGTCCGATGCCTCCCTGTTTGTGTATCACCAGGGAGCCGCCACCGCGTATCTTCTTCTGTACGTCGATGACATCATCCTGACTGCTTCCTCGCCGGCCCTACTGCAGCAGATTATAGCTCGGCTCAGCACTGAGTTCGCTCTCAAGGACTTGGGGGCTCTCCACTACTTCCTCGGCATCGAGGTCGTCCGCCCGCCACAGGCTTCTTTCCGCATCAGCAGAAGTATGCGCACGAGCTTCTGGAGCGAGCATGCATGCTTAATTGCAAACCTGCTTCCACGCCTGTCGATACGAAGGCAAAGGTGTCCGCCGTCGAGGGCTCTCCGGCGTCCGACGCTCCCTTTTACCGCTCCATCGTCGGTGCCCTTCAGTATCTCACACTGACGCGGCCCGGACCTTCAGTATGCCGTTCAGCAGGTGTGTCTCCATATGCACGCCCCGCGTGATACTCACTGGGCCCCGGTGAAACGGATTCTCCGGTACATTCCGTGGCACCATGGCCATGGGACTCACCTTGACGGCATCTTCTGACCCAGCCTTGTCGCCTACTCCGACGCCGACTGGGCTGGGTGTCCCGACACCAGACGCTCCACCTCAGGCTACTGCGTCTACCTCGGCCCCTCCTTGATCTCGTGGTCGACTAAGAGACAGCCCACGGTTTCACGCTCGAGCGCCGAGGCCGAGTACAGGGCTGTGGCTAATGCCGTTGCCGAGTGCTCCTGGCTACGACAGCTGCTACAGTAGTTGCTATGCGAGGTTCCCAAGGCCACGATTGTCTACTGTGACAATGTCTCCGCGGTGTACCTCTCGGCTAATCCTGTCCATCATCGCCGGACGAAGCATATTGAGCTCGACATCCATTTCGTTCGGGAGCATGTCGCCCTTGGTCGTGTTCGAGTTTTACATGTACCCACCGATCAGCAGTTCGCCGATGTGATGACGAAGGGCCTTCCTACCTCGACTTTTGAAGGCTTTCGGTCCAGTCTTTGCGTCACCGGCGACGCTTCGACTGCGGGGGGGTGTTGAACATGTATGTACGTGTATAGGCTAGGGTTTTGTACGTTGTACCTGTAGCGTCTCTCTCCCCTGTATCTATTGGGAGACTAGACCTGGTCACACCCCTTGTACCTATATATGTGCCATGTGCACGATCAATGCAATCATCGATGCACCCAAATCCCTCTAACACACGACAATGAGAGAAATAATGCAGTTATCCCATCAACATTTCAGCAAGATTTATTTCAGATCTTAGATCAGAGTCTTGGTGTGCTATGATTTTCCATGTACTTCTGAGTGTGTAGTATTATCATCTGCCCTTATGAGTTGAGCTTCAGGTATTTAGTAGACTTAATCTCCACGTATGTTTATTTCCTATTGTGCAAGAAACCGTCTAGCATACTTTGATCTCATGCATTGGTGTAGCAAGAAAAGGTCTAACAGTGGCTGCATAGCTCAACGGTCAACACCATAAAGGTGTTAATGGATAATCTTCTACTGGTATTTATAATACTAGCGTATTTAGAGCTCAAAGTGAACAGTTCTGATTTATGCTATACTTACATAAGGATGAACGTACGACAGATACGTATTGAGTAACATGAGCACTGTCTTTTTTTTCCTGAAACGGCAAAATATTACAGTTTACAGATTATGAAAAGCAACAAGCAAGTCTTCGAACCACCAATGTCAACTATTGATCGCCTCAATAATTCTCTTGGGGCGCAGCAAAGTGCGCCAACTCCTTCTAGTATTACTTTGTGTTGACAATTATCCATGAGATATATATGTTGAAAGCAGGATACAAAAAAAGGCACCCTAGGTATATGCATACGTATATACTAGGTATATGCATACGTATATACTAGGTATAGTAGGATACAAAAAAATAAAAGGCAAAAGGCCCTTCCCTGTCCGTGGCTCTCTATGGGCTGCTATTGAGTAGCGATTGGGCCAGCTAGGCCTTTTTATCTCTGCTGTGCCGCCTGTGCGTGCCCTCGTGGCCGGGAATTAACAGGCCTGGGTGCTGGCAAATTGGAATTGGGATCGATCCGGTGTCCGTGCTAGCCAAGGATACAGACCGTCAGACCCAGCGCTAGACTCGATCAGATATTTAACGATCTGAATCCTTTGATCTAATCTTTCGTGCTTTCCTCGCCCGCCGCCGCTGCACACAGACCTGATTAACAAATTGTTACCGTATTGCTGATCGTTCAATTCTCAAACCCCAGTCAGCAATAGCCAAAGCGTCGCGCCGCCGGCACCGGAATCAGGTAATTGATTAATTAAGTTTGATCTTGATCTTCTCTTCTAGTATAAGTGGTTTATGCCCAAATCTTGACTGTAAATTATTTTTCTATTTTCATCCTTAGTATGAAGCAGCTATCTGGTGCTGCAAAACGGAAAAGGAGAAAAGATGGACAAAAATTGGTAGATTCACAGAGAGGTTCTATTCACAAATTTTTGAAGAGGAATACGGTCACTCCAAAAAATCCCGACGACTTGGCGCTAGTTGTTTATGTGGGGGAACAAAGTAATGTAAATTTGGAAGATGAGACCGATACAGAAGAGAATGTTGAGATCAGCGAGGATGATAACAATGTAAGTGATCATGAACACGTATTCAATTCATCTCCTACAAAATCTGCTAGTGTTGATGAGGAACCAGTTCATGTGGACATTTATGACCCGGCAAATTGGGCTAGTCTTGATAACAAAGCAAGGGACACATTGGTTGAGAAGGGGCCTATTAGAGAAGATAATATTGTTTTTCCTTTAACTGCGAAGAGAAGACATTTTTCGTATGACCATTACTCTAGAGAAATGAGCAATGGAGAGGTACGTGATCGAAAATGGTTAGTTTATTCAAAGCTGGTTGACAAAGTGTTTTGCTTTTCCTGTAAGTTGTTCAATCCTCTCAAGTGCAAGAGTAGTTTGGCGCATAATGGGTATAGAGATTGGAAGCATATTACTGATAGGTTAAGAGAACATGAAGGTAGTGTGGAGCATATTAGCAGCATGATCTCTTGGAATGAATTGAAAAATAGACTCGGCAAACATGAAACAATTGATAAGGAGTTTCAGCATCAGATCACAAAAGAGAAGGAGCGCTTAAGGAAAGTTTTGCAAAGAATTGTTGCTATTGTGAAATTTCTTGGTAAACGCAGTTTGTCATTTAGAGGATCGAATGAGCAGCTTTACAATGATTTTAATGGTAATTTCTTAGCTTGTGTTGAGATGGTTGCTGAATTTGACTTGGTAATGCAAGACCACATTAGACGGTTTCAAAACAAAGAGATTCAGTATCATTATCTAAGTCATAAAATTCAGAACGAGTTGATTTCTCTTATGGCTTCTAGCATTACTGACACCATTTTGAAGGTAGTTAAAGAGGCCAAATATTTCTCGGTTATTCTTGATTGCACCCCTGATGTGAGTCACCAAGAGCAAATGACTATGTTGGTTCGATGTGTTGATATGTGTGGTGCCCAAATAAAAATTGAGGAATACTTTCTTGGCTTCTTAGTGGTGAATGACACATCCGGTGAAGGGCTTTTCAATGTGTTGGTTGAATCCATGAAATCATATGGTCTTCTTACTGATGACATTAGAGGTCAAGGTTATGATAATGGCTCTAATATGAAGGGAAAGTACAAGGGAGTAAAAAGCAGGTTGCTTAAAATAAATCGAAGGGCTTTGTATATGCCATGTGCTTGTCACAGTCTTAATCTCACTCTTTGTGATATGGCTAAATCTTGTGGTAAGGCTGTTTCTTTTTTCGGAATTGTGCAACGGACTTATGTTTTATTTTCTGGATCTACAAAGAGATGGAAAGTTTTGCTTGACCACGTGGAAGGTTTAACTGTGAAGTCTTTGTCCAATACTCGTTGGGAGAGTCGGATTAAAAGTGTCAAAGCAATTAGATATCAAACTCCTCAGTTAAGGTCTGCTCTTCTTGAGTTAAGTGAAGATGGTGATACAGAGCCCAAGGATAGGAGTGATGCAAAAAAATTATATGAAGTGCTTGGCAGTTTTGAATTTATATTCGGTATGGTTATTTGGCATGACATTTTATTTGCAGTAAACACCGTGAGCAAGAAGTTGCAATCACCGTCCATGTGCATTGAGTCTACCATACAACAAATAGAAGGTATACGCACATACTTTCACACATATAGAAATGAGGGGTTTGCATCTGCGTTGATTAGTGCCAAGGAAATTGCATCTGAATTGGGTGTAGCCCAAGCATTCCCAATAAAACGTCGTGCTTCTAGGAAAAAACAATTTGATGAAACTGAATGTGAGGAAGCAAGATTGCAAGCCGAGGAGGACTTTAAAGTTAACTACTTTTTGGTTATGGTTGATATGGCAATCACATCATTGACGACTAGATTTGACGAACTCGAGACATTCAAAAGTATATTTGGCTTTTTAATGAGTTCAACAAATTTGAAGTCGTTGGATGTTTCTCAGTTGAAAGAAAGGTGCACTAACTTTGCAAATACTTTCACAGGAGCTAAGAAATGTGATGTCGAGTTAACTGATTTAATTTCAGAGTTAAGTGTTATGAAGTTGACTTTGCCGGATAGAACAATGTCTGCTATGGAGATTTTTCAGTTTGTGAGAGAAGCGGATTGTTATCCTAATATTTCTATTGCTTATCGGATCTTCTTTACTATGCCTGTGACTGTCGCGTCAGCTGAAAGAAGCTTTTCAAAGTTGAAGTTGTTGAAGAACTATTTGAGATCTGTAATGTCACAAGAGAGGTTAAATGGTTTGGCAACTATGTGCATCGAGAAGAAGTTATTGGACGAGATTGATATTGATTCCATTATCGACGACTTTGCATGTAGGAATGTAAAGAGAAAGTTTTAGCGCATGTTGAAATTGTAACACTCCTCCATCATATTGAAATTACGCCTTCGCGCGTCGTGGTTTTTTCCCGTATGGGTTTCCACGTAAAAATTTGTTTACTTGTCTAATTAGGGGCACTAAACTGTAGTTTCGCCCCGGGCACACAAAACCTCAGGACCGGCCCTGGTTGAAAGTTGAAAGCAATTGCTGAAACTTAGAATTTATTGCTTTATGAGTTAACTCTTATCCAAAGCTTTTTGATGCTTGTCTTGAAAGCACTATTCATGAAAAGTTTTTGCTTATATGATTCAGTTGTTTACTCTTTATCTATTTGTTAGCAAACTATAGACCATTGCTTTGAGTCACTTCATTCATGACATGAGCCTTGCAATATTATTTGATCAAGATTGTGTGATAGCATATCTCCTCAGAAATTATTTTGTTGTTATCGTTTTACCTACTCGAGGACGAGTAGAACTAAGCTTGGGGATGCTTGATACGTCTTCAACGTATCCATAATTTCTGATGTTTCATGCTCATATTATACCAATTGCTACATGTTTTATTTACACTTTATATTATTTTTATGCATTTTCTGGGACTAACCTATTAACAAGACGCCACAGTGCTAGTTCCTGTTTTCTGATGTTTTTGTATTCCAGAAAAGTTATTCTTGAAATATTCTCGGAATTGGACGACACAAAAGCCCAGGTCCCTATTTTCCTGTCACGTACACGGAGTCCGAAGGAGAGATGAAGACGGGCACTGAGGCATCCTCACCATGTGGCGGCGCGGCCCCACCTTCTACCGCGCCACGATGTGGTGAGGGGCCCACGGGTGCCCACCGACGTCGCCCCTCCGCCTATATATTCTTCTATTCGGGAAAACCATAGATATCCGAGTCATATTCCATGAAAAGTCCCGCTGCCGCCGCCATCGTCAACCCTAGATCGGGAGGGTTCTGAAGCTCTTCCCGGTACCCTGTCGGAGAGGGGGATCATCACCGGAGGGCTCTACATCGCCATGCCTGCCTCCGGAGTGATGTGTGAGTAGTTCATCCTTAGACTATGGGTCCATAGCAGTAGCTAGATGGTTGTCTTCTCCTCTTGTGCCATCATGTTTAGATCTTGTGAGCTGCCTATCATGATCAAGATCATCTTATTGTAATGCTACATGTTGTGTTTGATGGGATCTGATGAATATTGATACTATGTCAAGTTGAATATTGAATTATCATGTCGATGTTATTTATGATCTTGCATGCTCTCCGTTGCTTGTTGATACTCTGGCCAAGTTGATGCTTGGGACTCCAAGAGGGAGTATTTATGCTAGATAGTGGGTTCGGTCTCCATTTAATCTGGGACATCGAGAGAAAGTTCTAAGGTTGTGGATGTATTGTTGCCACTAGGGGTAAAACAACAATGCTTTGTCTAAGGATAATTGTGTTGCTTACATTATGCACTTTACTTAATGCAATTAACTGTTGCTTGCAACTTAATACTGGAAGGGTGCGGATGCTATAACCTGAAGGTGGACTATTTAGGCACAGATGCATGTTGGATAGCGGTCTGTGTACCATGTTGTAATGCCCAAATGAATCTCATAGTAGACACCACAACTTGCACATGCATTGTTATGCACTTTTCAATATTGTCAATTGCCTAGCTGTAATTTATTTACCCAACATGTTAGTTATTTATTATGGAGATACACCACTAGTGAACTGTGGACCCTGGTCCATTCTTTTACATCTGGTAATACAACCTACAGCAATCATTGTTCTCTTTAATTCTCCGCAAACAAATATCATTTTCCACACAACACTTTTAATCCTTTGTTTTCAGCAAGCCGGTGAGATTGACACCCTCACTGATTCGTTGGGGCAAAGTAGTTTGATTGTCTTGTGTGCAGGTTCCACGTTGGTACCGGAATCTCTGGTGTTGCGCCGCACTACACTCCTGCACCAACAACCTTCAGAAGTGTTTTCATCTCCTACTGGATTGATAACCTTGGTTTCTTACTGAGGAAAAACTTGCTGCTACACTCATCAAACCTTACTCTTGGGTCTCCTGACGAACGTGTACTTTACACGCATCAATGCTCAACAACTGGCTTTGCATCAGGTTCCATATTAATTGCATGTCGACAGATAGCAGGAGAAATACCCTTCAAATCATCAAGTGTCTATGCCATAGCTCCACGGTGTTTCTTCAACACCTGTAATAGTCTTGCTTCTTCATCACCTGAAAGTTTAGAACTGATAATAACAGGATATATTTTCTTATCATCAATATGAGCATATTTAAGTGTATCAGGCAATGCTTTCAGTTCAAAAACAGGATCTTCCTTTGGAGGGGGCGAAATACCCAAATCTTTCACAGGCAAATCATGTTTAAACATTGGAGGTTGATGCAGGAAGATGTTATCAATTTCATTCCTTTCTTCAGCAAAAACCTCACTTTCGTTGTCCTCCATAAATTTCTGCAAAGCATTGTTAGGGGCAACAACAATAGAAGCAAGTTGTTCAATTTTTAAATCCTCATTAGGCAATTCAGTTTCGTATTGATTTTTAGCAAATTTCAAAAAATTGAACTCATAAGATTCTCCCCCAAACTTAGTGTAAATTTTCTCTTTCTTACAATCAATAACAGCACCACATGTATTTAAGAAAGGTCTACCAAAAATAATAGGACAAGTTTTACTAGCAGCAGAACCAAGCACAAGGAAATCAGCAGGGTATTTAGTCTTACCACATAAGACTTCAACATCTCTTGCAATCCCAACATGAGAGATAGTTTCTCTATTGACAAGCTGAATAACCACATCAATCTCCTCAACTTCACAAGGATTAATTTCTTGCATAATTTCCCTACAAAGATCATAAGGAATAGCACTGGAACTAGCACCAATATCACATAAACCATAGTAACAGTGCTCCCCTATTTTGACTGAAAGCACAAAAATACCAGTTTTCTGGGCCTTTTTAGGATTAGTAACAATGTTAGAAGCTTCTTCACAAAATATGATATGCCCTCCTTCTACATTTTCAGTTACAAGATCCTTAACCATAGCTATAACAGGTTCAACAGTTATTTGTTCATCAAGTTCTTTAGCTCTTCTTTCACCTTTATTAACCACACTAGCCACAATAGAATGTTCTTTTACTTTAACAGGAAAAGGCATTTTTTCAATATAAGGTTCAGGCAAAATGTGATCAACGGTATGAACTTCAATGTTTTTAACAGGGGCATAATTAATGTTATCTTTATAAGGTTCATGATACTTTTTCCACCCTTTTCTTGGAATATCAAGATAGGTGGCAAAGGCCTTATAACAGTTTGCAGCAATTTGAGAATCAAGACCGTAAATAGCACTAACATTTCGAAAACTATCAGTCTCCATAAAAGATTTAATGCATTCATAATCATAATGTATACCTGATTCTCTACCTTTGTCGTTCTCCCATCCTTCAGTATTTTCCTGGATACGATCCAGAAGGTCCCATTTATCTTCTTCTTTCTTCCGTGTGAACGATCCAGAACAAGAGGCATCCAATAAATCTTTATCATGAAAAGAAAGCCTTGCATACAAATTATTGATAACAATATCACTTGGAAGCTTGAGAATGGGACATTTAAGCATTAATGACTTCATCCTCCCCCAAGTTTGGGCAATACTTTCTCCATCATGAGGCCAAAAATTATATATGAGTTCCTGTCTTTATGGATTTCACTAGGAGGATAAAATTTGGAGTAAAAGAGAGGAACAATCTCGGTCCAACTCAATGAGCGGCCATCTTTCAGCAGATTAAACCATTCCGCAGCTCTGCCCTTTAGTGATAGGAAAATAATTTCCTCTTGACATTGTCCATAGTAATACCTGCAGAGTTGAATAACTCGCACAATTTATGTAGAAACAAGAAATGATTAGCAGGATGGACAGTTCCATCATAGCGGTTATTAATAACACGTTCAACAATTTTCATAGGTATTTTAAATGGAATTCTCTGAGTAGGTGGAGGATCATCTACTACCGCAGCAATGGTAATAGACCTCCCAAACAGTGATATGAATGGAGATGACTCCATAACAGCAATAAGCAGCAGACAGATAGTAACACAACACTCACAGTAAATGTTTCCCTTACCAATTTCTCTTACCAATAGCGCTTCACTCCTCGGCAACGGCGCCATAAAAAGTCTTGATGACCCACAAGTATAGGGGGTGTATCGTTGTACTTTCGATAAATAAGAGTGTCGAACCCAACGATGAGCAGAAGGTACTGGCAGGTAGTTTGATCAAGGATTCACTGTAAACACTAGCGACAAGTTTTTAGGGGTTTTCGATATAATAGATAAAAATAGTACGAGTAAATAAACAACTGCAATAATAATTGCAGTGAGTGGCCCAATCCTTTTTAGCACAAAGGACAAGCCGGTTGTATTACTTATGATGAACAAACGTTCCTGAGGACACATGGGAATTTCGTCAGTGCTTTCGTTTCTTGCAGTTGATTAATCTTCATTGTTTTGATAAGTGTTGTGTAGGTGAATCTATGCTAACGCACTGCCCTTCCTAGGACTAATACGTACTTGTGATTATACCCCTTGCAAGCATCCGCAACTACAAGAAAGTAATTAAGATAAATCTAACCACAACCTTAAACTCTCAGATCCTACGCTCTCGTGCACTAACTTACCAAAGGGGGTTCAGGTTACTGTCACTCCGACAACCCCAGAATTGACAAGCTAAATACACAATGCATTCCCCTAGGCCCATAAAGGTGAAGTGTCATGTAGTCGACGTTCACATGACACCACTAGAAGAATGACACCACAACTTAAATATCAAACCATTAAATATTACTCAACGTTATTCCACTACTTGCAACAAGACTTCCCCATGTCCTCAAGAACTAAACGAACTACTCACAAGACATTATATGGATCATGATCAGAGGTGATATAATGATGAACAACAATCTGGACATGAACCCTAATCACCGATAAAACTCAATAGCATCAATAACAGGGAGTAATCAACACCGGGAGAGTCTCCCCATGAACTAAACAAGGTACAACCCTAGATGTTACAGCGGAACGGAGTGGAGCGGTGGAGATGATGGTGATGGCGCGGTGGATGATGATGATGATGATCCCAACGAAGTCCAGCGTGATGACGGTGACGATGGCGATGATTTCCCCCTCCAGGAGGGAATTTTGCCCGGCAGATTTCTCCCTGTCGGAGAGCTTTTCTCTCTCTGGTTTCCGCCCGTGGAGGCGGCGGAATATTTCATGGACGAACCCCTCAATTTATAGGGTTACGGGGAACATATACGCGAAGGGGCGTCGCCCGAGGTGGAGCTGGGGGCCCAGGCCACGTCACAGCGCGACCCAGGGCTGGCCCGCGCCCTAGTGTGGCCTGGGGGCCTCCCAGCCCACCTCGGGGCCCCCTTTTGGCTGGCTCTGTCTTCTGACAAAATAGGAACTTCAGATTTGTTTTCGTGATTTTTGGAGATGCGCAAATATGTTGTCCTGACGACGCTTTTTCAAGCAGAATTCTTGCTCCGGCAGGTAAATTCCCAATAATAACCAAACATGCAAAATAAGATAAAATAAGATAAGTAACATGTATAAATATGAAATATATCAATGAATAACAGTAAATTATGATATAAAATAGTGATGCAAAATGGACGTATCAGACGACGATGACGACGACCCCGAGCTTCCCACTCTCCCGTTACCACCGGCGTCAACAAGTGCAGGCGTATGTTGGTCAACAACGTCGCGGCCACCGGAGAAGGGGGCGCAAGCCGGCGAGGCTTCCCATCAGACGCGTCGCGGCATGCAACAACGGTAGATCAAGTCCCACCACGCGACAGCCATGAAACCAGAAGCCTCAGCCTCATTCGAGTGTACATTTCTAAAGGCCGTAGCCAACGGCAATAACAGATGAAACTTCCGACGCCGGATTATCGAGGCATACAAATCTGTTGATGATTACGGCGTTCGTTTACATTTTTTCGCCAGCGTGGACATCTGGAAGAGGCATCTTTCTCGACGCCGACGCGTGTAGCGGTAATGGTGTAGTCTTAATTTAGTTTATTTATTCTCATTTGGATTAAAAATTGTAAGTTTGTTAAATCTTATTTAAATTCTGATGAAATTGTTATGAACGAATGTTAAAAAAAATTGAAGTGTTTGTTTGGGGTGCGCCGTTGTAGGCTGCATCCCTAATTGTGCCGGAGGGTACCGGCTCGGAGATGCTTTAGGGCTCTCTCTATCCGATCGCTCAAAATTTAAGTCGGCCTCTCGTCGTTTACCTTCTCAAACTTGTTCTTCTAAAAAATATCGATTTCTTGACTATGCCTGGAAAGAAGTCCACATATCCCCCACAAGTATTGGGATTTGGACGCAGCACCCCCTCAAGTTTAAAACAGCACACTTAACCCCCACAACTATCCAATACCAGGCAATTGACCCCCTAGAACCTAGTAGGCTATTTTTCTGTCCGGTTTTGCTACGTGGCAATCAGCAATTCGCTTAGAGAGTCAACAGATCGGGAGGGAGCGCAGAGAGGAGCACCTCGCGCGGTGCGACCTCCCTATTTGCTGAACTCCCGTGGAACTGGGCCGTGGGAGCCGGCGAGGGATATGCCATCAATGACCGCACTGCCACCGTCGTCCCCAGCGCGCGTGCGTGCGACCGAAGGATTTTGCCCGGACGGGGCGGCTTCGTGGGTGTCCCAACCGTCCACGTCGCACCCACTGGGGCCGGGTTTTCGAGATGACGACAGCCACGCTCGCCGCCGTGGGGCAGGACACCATGCTCGGCGCCATGCTCGACGCCTCCAGGAACGTCCACGCCGACGCCGCCTCAGACGCGTACTTCATCGACCGCGGCCGGGTCTGCTTCGTTGCGCTGCTCAACCTGCTGCGCACGGATGGCCTCCACTTGCCGCCCCACGTCTCCGAGGCATTAGGGCAACTCCAACGGTGTTCCGCATGTGGACATGTCTTGTCCGAATTTGTCCGAACGGACATGTCAGGCCCTCCAACGGCGGCCCGCATATGGACACTTGTCCGGGCGGACACCCGAATCCGATAAAACAATATGGTTAATGATATGGAAAGAGTATTATCCAATCCGATCCGTTTACATCCAGCAACGACGCCTACAACAAGGTAACGGAGCCGCCCACGGGCACGTCGCCCTGTTGCTTTCGTGGCCCTGTTGCTTCCAAATCTCATACTAGTCCAGTTAATGGTAAGAAAAAAAGAGCTTTCAAGCTCAAATGATTATTCCAGCAAGTCTTATGTAATTCTGTACACTCATGCTTTTGAGGGGAGGACAATGGGATTTGTGTTTTTAGGGGAATGTTCAGTCATGCTTAACACGATACTACTGCCAAAGGTCACGGCCAGCCCTAGCTTAGCTTTTGTTGAGGCAAATTTCCAATTTTTTTTAGAATAGCAAATTTCTTCTGCTAGGCAGTTCCCCATGGGCTTCAATGTTTTCAGTCATGGGCTCACCACACCAAATCCCGCACCTCATCCGAAAAAAACCCAAAATCAATTCCGCACCAGCAGCCAGGAACAGATGAGCATCCTCCGCCAATGCCCTAGCTCGCCGGCGGCGCCGCCGCCGCTAGAAGACGACGACCTGCTCACCGAGATCCTCCTCCGCCTCCCCCCGGAGCCCTCCTCCCTCCCGCGCGCATCCGCCGTATGCAGGCGCTGGCGAAGCATCGCCTCCGACCGCGGCTTCTCCCGCCGCTTCCGCCGCCACCACCCTCCTCCGCTCCTCGGCTTCTTCAGCCAATATGGTGACGGCATCGCGTTCCAGCCTACCATGGAGCGCCCCAACCGCGTCCCGCTTGGCCGCTTCCCGGACGCCGGCACGCGCTTCAGGCCCCTCGGATGCCGCCACGGCCTCATGCTACTGTTCGACCAAAAGCTGCAGAAGGTCGTCGTGTGGGATCCGGTCGCCGGCGACCAGCACATACTCGCCGTTCCGCCGGGGTTCGACACGGTCACGTCGTCCCCGATGAACGGCGCGGTTCTTCGCACCGCTGGAGACGCCCACCACTTCCATGTGGTGCTAGCACACACGGTCAAAAAACAAGCGCTCGCCTACGTTTACTCGTCGGAGACGGGCGTATGGAGCGGTCCTATCTCGACACTTGTTCCATCCTCGCCCGTGGATTTCGTGTATATCATGGTCATGCCCGCTGTGCTAGCTGGGGATTCCCTTTACTGGATGATTAGCGCGACTTCGCCAGCAGTTCTACATCTTGATTTGGGGAGGCAGAGCCTAGCTGTGATACATCTGCCAGAGGTTTATTTTGCAATTTGCGAACCCTTTGACTCCACGCTTACGCGGACAGAGGCGGGCGGCCTCGGCTTCCTCTTCTTGTCTGGTTTTACTGCCCAATTATGGAAAAGGAATACTGGTTGTGACGGTGTTGCTGCTTCATGGGTGTTGGGAAGAACCGTTGAACTCAACAAGCTTCTTTCCCTGAATTCAGAGGATGATAGACCGTGCCTAGTATTAGGGTTGGCTGAGTCCAATAGTATGGTGTTCCTTTATACAAATATCGGCCATTTCACGGTTCAGCTCGAGTCGTGGCAGTTCAAGAAAATTTCTAAACCCAACAGGGGGTCTTACTATCACCCATTTGAAAGTGTCTATGTTCCAGGTAATACCATGCCTTTACACTGCGGTTATAACAATACCAGGTTGTATTTCGGAAAATTGGTTGATGGAATGAGTAGTATCGTATTAGCTTGAACTACATGGAAATTGGAAATTGAAGACAACTACATGGAATATTAGCTTGAACCAACTAAAATGTCAAATATATGAATCAATATGTACATTTGGAAGCTTAAAGCTTGTTATTCAGTATTCCTACCTCTGCTGATATTGCTAATAATCTTAAATCCATAACAATTACTTGGTTTAGTTTATGCAAAACATTTCATTTTATCACTTGTAGGGGATTCCTGATGTGAGTGCCAAGTCAATTTGTTCAAAAACAAAATTGAGTTAATTTATATTTTCAGGCTGTATTATTTTAAATTTGGATAGTCACCATCACCTCTGTTGATAGTCATGATCACCTATATTTTCAAAATTGAGTCAAGAATAGATTAATCATAAAACTGCTTTAGTTACGATTATAATTTTTCTTTTTACTACATATTTTCATTAGAAGCGATGCATCATTTAGAAAAATGATAGCTATTTTGTTCTGAAGGAATGGAGAAAACATTAATTAGTAAGATGATGTACTTAGGATTCCTTACTTGAGGATTCTAGAGCATTAATTCGATTATATTTGAATTGTTAGTGATTAGCTAGCTCGTATATTAAACAAATATGGCCGTGAGCATGGAGAATATTTCTAATGATCTGGTAAGCTAGATGTGGTTAAGCATTTGCGTGCATATGAGGTATTTGAACAACTGGTAACAGATGGCAAAATACTCGAGAAGTTGGAAGTGTGCCGATTGCAATTTCTCTGTTTAAAGCTTAAAGCAATTTTCTCTGCACTAGAAATTACCGATTGCAATTCTTCTATTTATATTGCTTGTTTTTCCGAATAATGGTGAGATGATTCAACTTTCAAGTTTTGTGTGAATTTTCCACAATGTTTAAGATATATTGTTTACTGTTTGAATCATAAAAAACATTGTGAGATTGTATAACTTCAATGGGTTTTCCATGAATGCAGATCACCAATTGGTTTGACTAATGACATTATTGCTCCACAGGAATATAGAACTTCATTCCGGTTGTTGAGGTGCAGGACTGGACTTGTTTGATGTGGGTTTTTGCATTTTGAAACTTCACGAGGAGATCAACCATCTACATTGCGCACGTGGGTCAACTGGGAAGTGGACTCGTAGGTGTTAATGGTTTAATTTTGGCAACTTCTTGGTATTACCTAGTTTCTGTTCAGAGTTAGCCAACTAGCATGATGAAGAATGATGAGGACACAGTGACTTGGTTCGATCAATTAGTACTTTCATTGTGGTTCATTTGCTCTATGTTTCCCAACAAAGCACGTCAAAGCAAGGTTGTCTGCCTGATGATGTTTGTTGACATCTTTGTGTCTAGGTGTTGTTTCCTCACTCTATCCGTTTTGATCATATTCTGTTCAGTTATGCTTAACGGTTAACACAGTAGAGATTAAGTTTGCATAGTAAAAAAGTTATGCACTGCAGTGGTACAGAGAGAAGTCACGTGCCAACCTTAGTTTAGCATTCATTCAAGCAAATTTCATGTCGACTGAAGCAATATACTCCTGTAGAAGGAACTCTTCCGTTTCTACCCATGAGCTCTGGATATTGAGCAAAGAAATGCTACTACAAAGCAAATTAGTATATTCTCTTCAGAAATGACACTTGTTGAAGAAAATCTAGCCACAAAATGCCATTGCTGCATTTGCTAAAAATATTTCTATTTTTTTTCTTGAAGCCGATATTAAGTGTAAAATAGTTACCATTGAAAAAGAGAGTAAGATTGGAAACAATATCACCACTCTGGTAGACTAGCTCTTGAAAGTTAATTGATGCGCAAAGTGTTTGTAGCATATTTCAAATGTCATAATGGGGTTAGGGTGAAATCTTCTGTATACTCCTCCACAAGATTCAGTATTTCAGTAACTGAACCCTTTCATCCATTACAAAATAATCAGCTCAAGCAGTCAAGCCATGCTATAATTTGTCAGACTACTCGGTAGAGCATCTTTGTTTTAGGGAATACTCGGTGTAGCATCTTGATAGGTTTGGATTTGTTCTGAATCTTTTTGCAGATTGGAGTTCTTGTACAAAGTAATTCGCTTGTAAATTTTGTGTACTGAAACATATGTGATCTAAAGCTGAAAACACTCGGTAAATTATTTCACCAGGTCTATTCTAGGTAAAAATCCATGAAGCAGTAAACAGAGTTGACGAGAGCTTATGTTGTGTTCCTGTGTACAGAGTACATTTATCGTCCTCATGCATGGTCCGGCTTGAGTCATTGCATTTCAGGGAATTTTCAGTTACTGGATTGGACTCATCACTTGAAATTTACGCACTAGCTCGTCTTGAAAGGAAAACGATGTAAAACAGTAAAAGAGCAGTCGCCAGATGAGCTGGTGGCCGTCGAGCCCGAGCTGCACAGACACGACCTGCGCCGGACCATGAGCGGGAACAAGCGCCTACATCTGCTCCTCATCACAGGAGCGTAACGGCACCGGCATCCCGGCGGGGCTCCTCACCCTGGGCGCGCTCTTCGTGACGGACACTCCGAACAACGCGGCCGTCTGGACGAGGGCAAGGCCATGCTCAAGAGGATCCGTGGCACGGGCAACATTGAACCCGAGTTCAACAAGATCGTGGAGGCGAGCCGCATCGCGCAGGAGGTGAAACACCCATTACGGAACCTCCTCCAGCGGCGCAACCGCCCGCAGCTCGTCATCTCCGTCCTCCTCCAGATCTTCCAGCAGTTCACCGGGATCAACGCCATCATGTTCTACGCCCCCGTGCTCTTCAACACGCTCGGGTTCAAGAGCGACGCCTCGCTCTACTCTGTCGTCATCACGGGCGCCGTCAACGTGCTGTGCACGCTCGTCTCGGTGTACTCCGTCGACAAGGTGGGACGGAGGGTGCTGCTGCTGGAGGCCGGCGTGCAGATGTTCTTGTCCCAGCTGGTCATCGCCATTGTGTTGGGGATCAAGGTGACGGACAAGTCGGACAACCTGGGCAGCGGGTGGGGCATCCTGGTGGTGGTGACGATCTGTACCTACGTGGCGTCGTTCGCGTGGTCATTGTGTTGGTGGAAGCGATACCCCTGATGGGGGGTTCGGTTGCGTGTTTATAGGAGTGAGGAATATGAAGGTGAAGAAAAGGGGAATACGAAGGAGAAGGAGTACTACTCCTGGTCCATTCGTATCCTTACAATAAACTCCAACACATTGGACCGCTGGGGTGGCTCATCCCCAGCGAGACGTTCCCGCTCGAGACGAGGTCGACGGGGATGAGCGTGGCGGTGTGCACTAACCTGCTCTTCACCTTCCTCATCGCCCGGGCCTACCTCTCCATGCTCTGCCACCTCAAGTTCGCCATCTTCATCTTCTTCTTGGCCTGGGTGCTCCTCATGTCCATTTTCGTGCTCTTCTTCCTCCCGGAGACCAAGAACGTGCCCATCAAGGAGATGACCCAGAGGTGTGGAAGCAGCACTGGTTCTAGAAGCGGTTCATGGATGACGACTACGGCAACGACAAGCGTAATACCGCAGTTTAAGGTCTTATCAGAAGTGTTTTATCCACCTCGAGCAGAAGGTGAAGAAGGCGTGTTCATCTTTTTTTTTTTTTGAGAATCTAAGGCGTCGTTCGCCGTTCATCTACTGCTGGCAAGATTTGAATTATGGACTTTGGCTGTATGTTTTTCTCAACAAATAGGATGAAGGCGTTGACTTGGTCTGGATTTAGGTTCAGTAGTGGGTCATGGGCTTTGTCGTGTGTGGCAACGCCCATGTGGCGTGTGTAGAGTGAGCATGTTATAAAAAACCGTAAACGTTAATCGAAAATGGATGAACACCCCGTCAAAAAAGAAAAGGATGAACTCAAGGGGATCATTTATGCCCTCGCTTCAAGCGACCGGAAGCACTCATTTCTTAAGTACTTGGACTTGCATGGGTAAAAAGATAAATGGGTGGTGAACATTACACCATATTAAAAATTTGCAGAGCATGAGATGCAACATGCAGCCATTACTTCGGCCGGACTTTGGGCACGGGGTGATGGAACTAGGGTAACTAGCATTAGGTGGAGGAAGTATTATAGAGAGATAGTATGTCGTATGTGAAGCAATTTCGTACCGACCAATTGTTGGCTGGCTTATCCTTCCAAACATCAATCATCAGTCTTCCATTGTCTCGATCGATCGAGATCTCCTCTTCTTGCTCTCTGCCACGCGGGAACGCCTTCGTATTAAACCACTGGATGCGGAGCTATGTGTATGACTTCGAAAAATCATTGAAGGAAAAATAGGGTCTTGGGTCCAAGAAAGTCGTGTTTTGCCCCCGGACACGCAAAGTCACAGGTGATCCTAGATTATTTGTAGAAACTTCTTCTTCTTCTATGTGTTTATTGAAGGGATTTTCGGAATATGAATACAGTTTTCTTTAAAAGATCGTTTTTGAGCAGTATGATCATTTCGTGGAAAAAGAAAAGAAGATCAGTATCATCTACCACGGGCTCCTCTTGGGCTTCTACCACGGGCCGCTCAGCGTCAGCGTCAAGATGCGACCCCCGGTGACGGACTGACGGATACTCAGTCCTCCATACCCGCCGCCGAAGCAGGGCAACCCGCCGGTCGCCGGATCCGGGCGACGCTCGCAGCCGGGGAGCGCCAGAGCTCGCGGAGCCCGACTCCCTTCTCCAGTAGCGGCTCTCCCCCGTGCGGGCCACTCCATCCTCTGGATCCTCCTCTCCCATCTGCTGTCGTCAAAGCACAGGTACGGATGCAATCACATTCTTGGTCGACGGTTCAGATTATTCTTGGTGGTCACCAAGTTTCTCTCTCTGAGTATGTTTCTCTTTCGTGTTTTTTTCCTGATCCGGTAGCCAGGAAAGCTGTTCGTATCAGCTTAGCATGGCATCAGTTGTTCGTATCAGCTTTCTAGTGTAAAAATAATCTTGGATATTAAACCTGCAGATGCCAATCTATCTGTCTGTGTGCTTAGCCTAGCATGGTGAGTTGGTGAGCATGATAATTTAATCTATCTGTGTGCCCAATTCCGATCGAATGTAGCAGCTCGGCATGGTGATCATGATAATTTTAGAGGGTATAAACCTGTAGCTCCACTTGCGGAAAATATTCATTGGCATGAATGTAGATATTTGCACAAATCCTGAGTGCTTAGCTTAGCATGGCCACCATCTGTTGCAACTTCAGATTTATACCACAACCGTAACCTATGTACACCTACCAGAATATTCATTGGCATGTTCTCCACATTTTCTCGAGATGCCAAGCCAAGAGCATTAGAGCAAGAGTATGGGCAGCAAGATGGCCAAGAAGATGTCCCCCTCATTGTAAGCCGAGGAGAAAGGCTGTAGTGAACAGCGTGAAGATCCTATGCAAAAGGAGAACAAGACGAAGCAGTCTCCAGTTCCCAGGCACCATGTGGTAGCTGCTCTGTTGTCAAGGTCCCGGGCAGCAGTGCTACTTCACTTCTCACATCAATCGTCGAGCGAGATGAGCTTGCCGGTGACGCCGCCGCTGGAAGATGGCAATCTGCTCTCAGAGATCCTCCTCCGGCTCCCCCGCAGCCCTCCTCCCTCCCGCGCGCCTCCGCCGTCTGCAAGCTCTGGTGCAGCATTGCCTCCGACGCCGGCTTCTCCCACCGCTTCCGCCGCCACCACCGCAGCAACCCTCCCCTCCTCGGTTTCTTCTACCCGTACACCGGCCACACTTTCCATCCGTCTCTGGATGCCCCCAATCGTGTGCCGATCGGGCGCTTCTCCTTGCAACGCCGTGACGGCAATAGATTCAACTCCCTAGGATGCCGCCATGGCCTCGTGCTAATGTTGGAATATCATGGGGCAAACCTCCTGGTTTGGGACCCCGTCACCGGGGACCAGCACCTCATCGCCCTTCCCTGGTGGGTTGATGCGGATCGCCTTCCAACGGGGCAGTGCTTCGCACTGCCGGCCACTTCCAGGTGGTCATTGTAGTGCCGGGTGGTCGCGATGAACTGCCTAGGCGAGTGCGCGCCTGCATTTACTCCTCACAGAGTGTCCTATGGGGTAATCTCTTCTCAACACTGCTTTTACCCCTTGCTAATATGGTCTTTCCCCCACACATTGCTCTGTCTCGCATGCCTGCCGTGCTTGTTGGAGATTCCATTTACTGGACCCTTGTTGGGAATTATGCTGGAATATTTACTGGACCCTTGCTGATATCACGATGGTGAAGCTAATATTTACAGTTTGAATCATAGAAAATTGTGAGGTTGTGTAACTTTAATGTTTTTTCCTCGGATGAATAGTACAAAGTGGGTTGACATAATTTAATTATTTGCTTCGCAGGTATCTAGAATTGTATTCTGGTTGGTAAGATGCAGGAATGGGATTGTTTGCTGCAGTTCTTCCATTGTGTATGCTTCACGCGGATATCGACTCTTGATGTACCACGCACAGGTCAAATTGGAAGTGGAATAGGAGTTTGTCGTCTAATTAATCTAATTTCTGGACAGAGTTAACCAACCTGGCATGAACACAGAATGTGTTACTTCAATGAATTAGTGCTTACCATGTGGTTCATTTTTCTTTAGCTTTGTTGTATCTTTGTTAGCAAGCTCGCTGAAGTAAGTCCAAGTTGTATCAGGTTGGCAGGATTAGAATTTATGTTAATGTCCTGTTGATTATTTATCTGATTCTGGATAAGGAACGTTGAATCTTGAATTGTACGCGCCGGAGCTCCAGACGGCCTCCGCCTGACGGTGAGGAAGGCTGGGCGTTGGTGGCGTGTCCAGTGGCGAGAAGGACACCAAGTCGTGGCGGCGTCCCGTATTCCGGGACCTTGGCAAATTGACGCGGCGTGCTGGAGGTGGCCAGCAGAGGGAGGAGAATGGCAGCGGCGGCGTGCTGGGGGAATGGGCAAGGAAGAATGGCAGCGGCGGCGTCCGGGATATGGATGCCAAACACATCCCTTTTGTTAAATTTACAGATCAGAGGGGTAGTTCTAACGAATATCCTTAAAATATTCAAGGAATTAGGTGTTTTGCAGAATCTCCTGCTGTATGTTTTTCCTTATATTTGGAGTTTTAATATGCTCGAGTTAATTTTAACCATTAACGTTGCAAAATTTTGGCTGATTGGATCAAGTACATACCCGTGTCGATCCATTGCATAAATATTGATTTCTATTTGAGTTGGACTACTCAAGTCTTTGACCAACTATTAATTAAATTGAATATATTTTACTTATATGATAAAGAGTTGGTATGATTAAGTTAAGTATTCTAAAATATTGTTTGTTGTTACGATTACATAATTTGGGGTCAGAGACTAGCTGCAATCTACTATCTCTGTTCGTTTCAACTGACGGCATTTGTATACCGACTTTGTACTGTTGTAGTTCTTTCACGTCAATTAAAAATGGGATGTAGGGAGTATTAATCTATTTGAATAGCACTGAAATTATTATACGGAATATTGATCATACATACACAGGCCTCACAAACCAGCCGCCAACATGTATAAACACAAGCCCAAACTGTACATGTGCAAGCCTGTGTCTAAAAGCAACCAAATTCATACAAAACCATAAGCTCTTGCTCTTGCACGCATCTAAAAGTTGCCACAAACTCAATTAACTAGGGGAGTGAGCGCGGCATTCGCCGCACCCGTGGATGTAATTTTTTTAGTTTTTTCTGTAGGGATTAAATTTGAAGAAATAGTCGCTTGAAGTTTTTTTTTGCATTATGTATGCACGATTTGCAGGATTGTAGTTAGTAAACAAAAATGTCTTAGGTTTGTGAAGATTTTAAATTTATATTCGAACTTAGAAAGAAATTGAATATTTTGGAGGCGTTTATTTTGGGAAATATTTTCCTGTATTTTTTGCATTGTGATTTGCATTACGGTGATTCGTAAAGTCGAAGATGTGAAGTTCTGCGAATAGTTCAATTATATTTTCAAAGTTGGAAAAAAGATTGTTCAGTTTCTTTCCTGTATGCATTTTGTTTAAATATTGAAGTTGCTAAAAGTCACATTGTATTTGTATGTTGTTTTTTTTTAATGTTCTCTTAATATTCCGAGCTTGAAGGCATTCTAAATCCTAGAACATTCAAACTTGAAATTTGGTCGTATAATATAGATAGCAAGCATTTTTTTTGCTGGCGTTCTGATATGTTCCTTCATATTTTTCTGGTGGATCTAGTTGAAGCTACTGATATTCTAGCATTTATTTGTATTTGAAAATTGTTTAAATACCTCACAACAATATCTGTAATGTGTTCTAAATTATGTAAAGCATGATCTATGTCAGAAATGTTTTTTTTGTTTCAGTTACATTTATTTTGAAAATAAGTTTAGAAGCATGTTTTTTCGCAGAAATGTTTTTTTGTTCCGGTTACATTTCCTTTAAAAATAAGTTTAGAACAACTATTTTTCAATGTTTTCACCTGTCATATTTTATGCTATGCATTATTTAAACTTTTCAAGATTTGAAATAGTTTTAAGAAGTTCTAAAAGAATTTGCAAAGGTTATTTTAATTTACGCAAAGATACATGAATGACATGTCATCTTAACTTATTTTGTCCAATCCTAGATGTATAGCCAAATTAAATGAGATTATGAAACATACCCATGTTGTAAATTTAGGATTCAATACTGTTTGTGTAATGGCATCAATGTAATTGTTTGAACATGTGTGATTATGGCATTAGTAGGAAGTTCTCATTTTTGTGATTTTGTTGGTATATTATTCTTATTTTTCTGAGTTTAAATGAATAAGTTATGAATTTATGAAATTTATTCGAATTTAACAATTTTCAGAAATGGAAAAGAAATCAAAACGAAGGGCTGACGTCAGGATGACGTCAGCGGTGGCCGAACTGCCGGCTGCGCACGGGCGCGCCGCCCCGGCCGGGTGCGTCGCTCCGGCGAGCGCAGGCACGCGCCGCTGGGCGTCTTCGCCGCGCCTCGACGCGGGCGACCGCTGCGTGGCTGCGCCGCCCAGGCTTGGTCGCCGGAGCGACCGCGCCGTCGCGGGAAGACGGCGGAAGACGGCGGACACGGCGGCAGCCTCTCCGGCATGGTCAAAGCTCCCCGAGAGGCGATCCGCGGCTAGTATCTAGAGGGCGCGCCGCCGTACCTCCGCGTGGCATCCGATTTGACCAGGGAGCAGCATCGCAGCGGCGAGCCGCGCCGGCGGCGGCGGCGACCACCGCATCGCGCGGGCGAGAGGATGAGTTCGCCGGTGGTTTTTCAGATAAGCCCCTGCGTTTTGCACAAATTGCATTACAATCCTCCCGCAATGGAAAAGCGTGGGAACCATGCGAATATCGAAAAGTAGGAGGTTTTTTTTGCAAAACGGAGCGGCGACCGGGTGGGCGACCGACTGCGGTGCGGGCGACCGGCTGGCGACCGGATGACGTGTCGCGGCCCGATTGGATAAAAATGGCGATCTACAGTACCGCGCGGTTTTGGGGCGACGTGGCTCGATCTGCACCGTTCGTCGCGCAGATCGAACGGCTGGGAAATGCCGGCGACGTGGACGAATGAGGAGGAGCGGTTTCTTCCCCCTTTTATATATAGTAGAATGTTAACTTAACATCTAGCAGCGTAGACAAACTACCAAAAAGCTCTCACATGCAGGCATAGGTAGCTGGCCAGCTTCACAATTTGGGAGGAAGAGCACTTGGAGGAATCAAAATCTTATCTGCCATTTAGCAGCAGTACCTGGTACAAATATGTGGATGCACAAGTCAAATAAAATAATAGGAAGAAACAAAAGCCAAGACGCACATTTGAAGGATATTTCAAATCAACCTTATCAAGATAAAAATATAGTTTTACTTACATCAAATGCAATCGATTGTGCCACGGACAAAAAAAAACTTACCTCACACTTGGACCTGGTTAAATTTTGACAAGATCCAGGAAAAACATGTGGCCTTTGTTATAAAACAAGGAAAATGGAAGTGAAAAGGCATGATTAATTTGCATGGAGTATGGACAGAGCGAAAAAAATAGACCAAGGGTTAACTTACCACTTGTTTCCATTGTATAGCTGACTAGTTATTTACCAGTGTTCCAGCATTGATGTTATCAAGCTAAGCTCAGGGATTTCTTTCTGGATCAAGAAGACATCAGGCTCCTTCACTGCTCCATATCCACCAAACAGTATTTTGAATCGACAATGCATCAAAGTTTAATAGACAATGCTATTCTATTGAGTAAAATGCCTTCATACTTGTGATGAAAACAACATGATATTGGTACTCATTTGAGAAGATGCTTCAGGTGTCAAAGACAAATGAGGAAGTTGATGCCAAATAGTAAAGGTTATTGCTTTTCTACTTTCGAGACCCTTGTGTATGTACATGTTAACTTAAATAGGAATACCAATTTCACATTCATTTTTAGTACAGCTTCTCTCAGAGTAAAGGCGGATGGTACTAATATACACATAGTTAATAATGTAGAAGTAAAACTGCCCACTGGATGCAGATCACATTTATACACAGCGGCACACAAAATTTAAATGAATTAGTCACGTGCACACAAAAGTTAAGATGAACCGCTCACTTGCGCACATAAGTGAAAATGGATTGCAGAAATGAAGAAGGATGCATATAGATATGATGTTGCTTGTGTAAACTGGCACTAAAACTCCACCAACTAAGAGTAACATGATTGTTAGCATTTCTGAATGCATTCCTCAGTGTGGCCCATAGTATCCCGAAAAATAGTATTTAGAGGAAATCAAACACTTGTGCATTGGTATTTGTGTTTGTAAGCTTTACCCTTTACGGCACGGTCCCAATCAACTTTCGTAGCATTAGGAAACACTAATTCGCAGGGGAAGAAAACATCGTAATTACATTGTACGGCCATGAAGCTCCTCAAGTAAATTTTAAGTACATTATTTTCAGCAACCTAATGGAAAAGAAACTCCCTCAATGAATATGTTTCTTATTATCTCCCACCAAATGCCACCTTCATCTTCATAAAAAAAGCCACCCATTGTGCAGAATCTTACGGATTGATCAGCTTAACATGCTTAAATAAGTATTCACACAACTGATTGTTGTAGCTTTGCTATGTTGCTAGATAGGACGAATAAATAAAAAGGCTTGTACTTTCATAATTTGGAGCAACACATTACAAGCCGCTACAATAGTGTGCCGCTCCCTACGCACCGCAACGGGTGAACATGGTTTTTGAGTCGCGACTCAAGCGACTCGCCAACAGGCCACGACTCGGCGATTAGTCGCTCCAAGTCGCCGACTAGTCCCGAGTCGCCGCGGTTTTGAGAAAACGACTCGGCGATTAGTCGGCGACTCAAAAACCATGCGGGTGAACACAACAACAACACGATTACATATGCATTGATCATCCAAATAGATGGACCATCATCACCTAGATGCATATGACTAAGGAAATAGCAAGCAATTGAGACAAACAAACTAAAACAAGGATACACGATCGAAGCTACTCTTTCCGAGTTCATCTGAGTCGTTCATCCACGTATGCACCCATCCATGCATGCATGCGACGAATGAACGGGAAGAATGAACTCGTACTGATCACAACTTCTTCTCAGTTTGGGCCGGGGAAGCTGAACTCTGCTCTGCTGCATCATCATCTCCATGCTAGCGGGTGGGCGGTTGCACTTTCACCTGGTTCTTGTTGTTGGAGGAGCGGGCCCTGGCCGCCATGGCGCGGTTTAAGGCCTCCTGGTACACCGCTGCATGCATCTCTGCGAGCACGGCATCGTAGGCCTCCAGCTCCTCCACCCCCAAGTCGTGGATGTCGGCCTCCAGCCACACCGCCACGGGGTTCCCCTCTGCACGCTCCTTCGCCATGGCAGCCTTCGCGCGTTCCCCCCGCGCCTTCTCCGCGGCCAGCAGCGCCCTCAGCTCCCTGTACTCACGAATCAGCTCCTCCAGCTGCCTGTTGACTTCTCCGGTGCCGGCGCCTTCTCCTCTGCCCCCTGCCCCAGTTGGAGCGAAACGCTCGAGGACGGAGGGGTGGCCGAAGGAGAGGGCCTTGCCAGCGGGGGAGATGGTGACGGCGGCCACCTCCACGCCGCACAAGATTGCCAGCTCCCTGGCCATCTTGAACAGCCCAGCCCAGCGCTTGGAGAAGCACACCTGACGTTCCGCCTCACTACGGATGCGGTGGATCTTCGGCGCCATTGCCACACCTAAAACCTTTCAGGATCGGAGGAGTGGGAGGAGAGCCAGATAGATCTCTAGTTCTCGATATGTGTTGAGTATTTATAGCGGTGAAGAGCTGAGGTGCAGCTTTGCGCTCCTCATGCTGAGCTGGCGTATACGCTGTATATATACGATGTATTCATGGCAGTGATTGCAAATCCTTATCCCTTCACCTGCTGTATATATACGCTGTGAGTTATAACGCGTACAAGACCATAAAAGCGCTTAATGACATTATAATGAAAGATGACATATATTTGTGTATTTGAAAATGTGTTCTATTTGGAACCTTCACAGGTCAGTTCAATCTTTAGCCAAAATATTTATATCTTCACAAATCCATGCATCTATTATAAGATGACAGAGTACAGAAACAACTTATCACACAAGTGGAAAGGGTTAGCATAGGAAAGTTACACAAATTAGCAGTCTAATCTTAATCTTTGAACAGCCAAAGTACCAGCTATGATCTCAGCTTGTTTTGCCACATCCGTGAATATATTCATAATAAATGTACGCAAGGCACAAGGAAAAGGAATGCAAAAAATATTTGTACAAACAAGCCACAAGGTTCCACTTTTAGTATGGTAACAACGCATACCAGCAATTACGGTCGCAACCTGGTTGGCAATATTGATAGATGTTCATAAATGGGAGAGAGTTGCTCAAATTGGACAACCGAAAATATGTTACCTATGATCAATCGAATTGAATGTCCTGGTTGTTTGTCAGCTCCTAGCGGCATGAATGTTGCGCACCAGCAGAGTTGCTCCTGGCAGCATATTCCTTATTATCGTATATCCCTCGATGCTAGCACATGTGATACAGATAAGGAAACAGCTGCATACCTGTACCAGTAGTGAGCATCAGTCTAGATTCAATCAATTTAACCAGATGCAATATTTGAAATACAACCCCTAAATATATGAGTGAAGAAAATATTGTGCAAAGACGACCATAGGCAAACCTAATCCTTCAAGGAATAATGGAGCAAACAAAATTACCCTAATCTCTAAAAGTCACAAGTTCATCTCATTATGATTGCCACCAAGAACATATACTTCCTCCGGTCGGGTTTATAAGGCCTGCGTGTGTCCCGAGATCACCAATTTGACCAATTTAATATGAAATGTATAACACAAAAAATTTACCGTTAGAAAATATAGCATGTAAATTTTCAAATGGTATATTTTTTGTATTATATAAATTATATTACGTTGGTCAAATCGACGACCTAGGGACACACGCGGGACATATAAACCAGACCCGAGGGAGTATCACATTGCTTAGCTAAATTCCTAAATTTGGGAAAACCAAGGGTCAAATGAGAATAATAGATGCAATTTTGTTTTACTTTTATTGGTACCCAAAAGGATACGATCATGAATAATTTATGGGTACCATGTTCATATAAAGCAGACTTCACATTCCTTCCATCGTAGCAATAGCTTTCATGGTGCTCCAACCCTCAGCCTAGAAAAAAAAGAAGTCATATGTTTTGTACTTCCTACAAAGAGGGAAAGAACCAGTGATGGAAAAATAAATGCCACACGTCACACATATGAGCGTGTAAAATTGGCAGTGCGTGTTCTGGTAAGGCCGAGTGGACAACCAGAATATAATCAAAGATATATAGACTTATAGGTAGTATCAATCGTCGGAAACAATAGCATGCTATCAATAGTACTTGCAGGCTGTAGCTATTTAAGAGCACATAATTTTTTTTTTTAAAACAGTCTACTTAACTGGGGTGAACTATTATACCATAGGATCTTCTTCTTTGGAAACATGCCTTTCTTCCTCGGGTCAGTTTAAGTTCAGACCAGAGCCTCTTTGCCAACTAAATCATAGTATCATCCTGCCAAAAATGGAGCGATGAAAGAAACGGCCAATCATGCACGCTAAAATCTTTTCAAGGTTGTTATGGTCACTCATTCCTGTGGTCAATTTTCCACATCTATTAATTTGGTTTTGGAAGCCAACCACGGGCTAATTTGTAAGTGATGATACGACTGAATTAGATACTTGACCTGAAATCTACCTAGCAATCTCAGTCGACCTGCGACAACCCGAAACCGAAAAAATAATTAAATGCAAAACATCATCATTTCACTAATTTAAAACGAGCCCTAGAATAAACGAACGACAAGGGGACGAACTGGAATGGGGAATCGGGCATTGAACTAACCTTGAGAAGATGGTGAAATCGAGGTATCCCTCCAGGCATCGTCGTGCTCCAAGCGGTGCGACCTCCTCGTTCCCGACGCGTACGCTCTCGTCTACTCGGTTCGACGGGCGAGGGAGAGAGGTGTGAGGCGGGCGGTGGCCATGGCCGGACGGAGGCGGCGGCGTCCCAGCTCCAAGGTTAAGCGACGAGAAACTGAAGAGTGAGAGAAACCACACCTACAGTACTGCATAACAGAACCGAGGCCTGGCTAATAGAAGGCCCGAGAAAAAGCCCAAACGCTCGGCCAACACAATCTCACGGCCCGACCAAAACACATCTTATTACCTAACTACTCCCTCTCCGTATCAAAATATAAGTCGCACTACCAACTTACCATACACATGTATCTAGACATGTTTTAGTGCAAGGTTCATATGAATCTTGCACTAAAACATGTCTAAATACATGTGTGTGGTAAGTTGGTAGTGTGACTTATATTTTGATACGGAGGGAGTATATTAAGTTCAACCGAAATCGAGCTCCCACAGCGATTCACTGTTCCTGGGAACAGTACATCATGTTACTGTGCCCGCTACAGTAACTCGACCACTTCCACGCCGTCCGTTACAGATCGAACGGCACACGCGAAAGCTCCACGTCACCCGCAAAACATTTTGCAGAAACCAACTCGCGACGCGAAAATTTACCCCGCAATCCACATATTAGCGCTGCGCGGGACCTATTTGTGATTTAAATAAAGTACGGGACTTTTCTGTAAAAGGGTCAGCACATCCCCCCTCCTCTCTCCTCTTCCCGTGCGGCGACAACGTCGCCACCGTCGCCGGCGCGCCACGCCGCCTCTCCGGTGCTTCCCCGACAGATTGAACGACGCCACGGACTCCGCCGCACCGTCCTCTTCGTCTCCGGCGATTCTCGCATGCTGGAACGGCCGGGATGTGCCGGAATCGCCGTACCCGTCCGCTGGCTTCCGCCGCGTTCCCTCGCCGCCAGGCCGCTCCGACGACCAACAACGAGCGGCGCCGCTGCTTCAGGCAGCGCGCGTCCACGCGCGGTCGCAGCGCCCACCCGCGCGCCCTGCAGAGCGCCGATGCGCCGCCGGCGCGGCCGCTGCCACCGCGGCAGCTCCTGCCACAGTGACATCGCCATGACGCCACGCACGTCCTGGGCTGCCGGGCTGCCGGGCTGGGCTTGCTGATGGGCTGTCCGTTGCTTTGGGCCGGCCTCGGCCTTCCCCCCCATCTGTTTTCTTTTTCTATTTCCAAACCAATTTCCACAAATTTTCTAAAACCAAAAATATACATCTCACATACTTTGGAACCTTCCCAAATAAATTTTGAATCTTAAAAAATTCAAAAAGTACATAATGCCACATTAATAGATTTCACTAACTGTAAACTTTTCTTCCGAGTTTCGACAAATTAAAAACTGCACAACTTGCAACACCAGATACTTCAAATATATCCAAATATTCGAACTTCCTAAATATCTGAAAATACTCGATACGACAAATTGCTTCCTCTACGACAATATATATCATTATTCTCATAAAAAAAAATACATGCAACACGTTTGAAACATTCATTTTGCTAAAAAAAAAAGAAACTCCAAAATATATCTACCTCACATATTATCTCACGTATTGTATTCTCCCTAATTATATAGTTCAAGATAAATATTTATGGCATTTCACTACTTCAATTTGAAAAGTACTCTCCCCACCAACAACAAAAAAAAACATTTAAAATGCATGTTCGAAAAAAAAAACACCACGTCTACGCATTTCGAATTGCTACAGAATTGCAGATGCCCTAAAACATATCTCACCAATTGCATTCTCCCTAATTATGAAGCTCAAAATAAATAATTATGTCATTTTTTACATACTCCTACTGCCACCAAACTCACAAATTTATTGATAATTGGTCTATTTAAATATTTTCAAACATTCTAAGAATTTAAATGCCCGCATTTTCAAATTTAATTTTTCCCCTCACACACGCGCGGCATCGCCGCGCAAAGTTACCTAGTAGGTCTCAACCGGCCGTCACTCCAACAGGCGACGCAAACGAACACGCGTTTTGTACGCGTCTGATCCGTTTGTATCGGGAAACGGACGCGCGTCCAGCCATGTTCGTCCCTTTTTAGCCACTACACACAACGGACCGACGCATTGAGTCCGCCCGATCATGGTTTTTATCATTTTCGGTCATGGTGATCACATTACAACAAAACAAGTACATAGCAAGTACAATAAACCTAGTTACCATTTTCATAGCCAAATCTTGGTTCATGTAAATCTGAATCTAGCAGGCACTTCACCTTTGCAAGCAGCTGCGTAGTCTTCAGCCAGGTATGGTGCAGCTTCATTGTGAGGGATATGTACTTCTTCAAGAATACCTTGTCGGTCACTGAGACTGCATAATAGTAGCTCCTGTCATGATCTAACAATCCATTTTCCATGAGAAATTTCATAGCATAATAGCGGGGTTTGAGCCGGCCCTCCAAGCTATAACAGAGCAATGCCGGCCGATGAGCGATGTAGTCCGGTTCCAACCCCACCTCAGAGATAAGGAATTCTGATTTGTGCCGCAACATTTCCTTTGACTTCAACAACAACGTTGGAAACTTAGAAACATCAATGCCCACCTCAGCATCCGACCACCCTAACGTCTTCTTCAAGAACTCCACTCGGACGGCAATAATCTCGTCGCTGAGGAATGCGACAGCCTGCGGTGCTTGCCTGAACATCCCAGAGCCATGAGGAACACCTAAGGCTTCTGCGTGAGCCACCATCGCCGGGACCTGCTCTAGGTTGGCGGTGAGCAGCCATGGTTGAACGATGCACACCATGGCAATATCACAAGCACCTAGCCCGCACTCCTGCAGGAGCGTGACGTTAGGCCTTGCCACCTTCTCGGGGCAGCGTGCGAGGAAGCTGGAGTTCTTCTTGAGCATCCGGAGGATATTGTCGTAGGAGCCCAGCAGCGAGAGGTAGTAGGGCAGGTTGGAGACTGCGGGTCTACTGCGGAAGCAGTCGGGGGCAAGCGAGGCATGCGATCTCAGCATGAGATAGGCTGAGGCCGGTTAGCCCGACGACATTAGGACCCAGAGTTCTGTCCACGCCGGAATAGAGGAACTTGGGGTCTTGGCGACGTCGGCGCCGGAGATGCCGAGGCCGGCGAGGAAGGCGAGAACGGTGTCGGGCTTGGTAGGGGACTTGAGGTGGGAGAGCTTCTCGGAAGCCTTGAGGGCTTGCACTGGCGTGAGGCCGCAGGTGCCGACAAGGTAATCCTCCACGGCGAAGCTAGGGTTGGGGGAAGGGGGCGCCGGTGACAAAGGGGGGCAAGGACGGTCGCCGGCGACTGTGGTGTGAAGCTCGTGTGGTCTGTCCAGTCGAACAGCACACCCGATTTGTTCAAAAGCCCAAGTCATGTGAGCCGTGGGCCTAAAAGTGCTACAAAGCCCAACTAAAGGCCCGTACCAAATTGCTTCAAAATCGAAAACCTTTGGCGCCAAATACAAACCATTAGCTTACTATTGTTTGTTTAACTGATTTAGTGCAGTGTAACTAACTTTCGGAGTTTCAGGGTCTGAAAGTTCAAAGTACAAAATTACAGTACCATCCAAGTGATTGTAGTTGATTGTTTTTACATGAATGACTTGTTCAACTGCGTACATCCAAGTGACCTTCTAAAGAAATGGAGACAAGATCCAAGATGTCAATATACAAGATGAATCCGGCACGCGGCAGCAACATGTGCTATTTCATCTAACCAGGACAATACGTAGCTTGCAAGATTTAAAAGAAGCTCCTGCAAAGATAAACTGGAAGACTTACAGGTGTCACTTGGGTGTAAATAAATTCGATAGTTCAACCACCAGGTCTGAAAGACTGAGAGCTATCTTCAGTCACCAAAAAGTTTACACCAAAAGTATGGAACTGGTTGCAGGAATTGACTACAGCACTACATGCTCGTCTACTCAACTTATTATTGGTTCAGGTTGCCAGAGCTGAGTCGACATCAACAAGAGGCGTTACATAACTCGCGAAATTCAGGAAGCAACCAGCATCACGACGCACACACTTGTCATTTAAGCTTCCACTAACAGTCTTCAGAATCACGCACGGTACAACCACAATGCTCCATCAATCTCGTGGAAGAAGGATAAAGCACCAAGCATATGCACACAGCTTCAACAAACATCTTCTCCTCGAAGAAACAAAACACCATATCCAAAAATTCAGTAAATCAGTATGCTACTTTTTGCTTAAGGATAAACTGTCCCACCTTCTTGCCTGGTAAGTTAACTCATCGATAGAACCTTACTCGTCGCCTGCAGTGCACTGATCTTGTTTATATAGTTCCACATGGTAGGCACCAGAGGAGGGACACACTCCTGATCTCCATTTCAAATCACAGGAGCTCAGATCTCATTACCAACTTATGCAGTCTCAGATCAGGGGACAAAACCATTTTCTCAACACACAGCTTGGTTCTTAATTTGAGGCACACAACATGTCTACTATACCCACGTTTGAAATTCTGCAAGATACTACAGTACATGATAAACCATCCGGCTTTATCTCAGATCCCGGCCTTCCAGAGAAGCAATAGCTAAAAGCTATTCATGTCTAGACTGAGATTTAACTGCACATGTGAGATGGCATGTAGTACAGCCAAGAAAAACAGTTCATTCCATAAATGATAAGACGTCTCTCGGATCATCATTAGGCTAAGGTAACATAGTCTTCGACATTGTCATTCTCCTTTTTAAAATTCCAGCCTCCACTTATTTAGAAGAGATTGTAACCAACAGCACTTCTGTTCGTGTTTTCTTAAACTTTTAGATGGTTCACATTTTCTTTCTTAACTGGTAGTAGTACTACAGTCTACAAGCATGAACTTAGTGAACAGAGGGAGTAACTAATTTACTTTTACACCAAACTTTCTAACAAAATACAGAGACATCAATATGCTAACATCATACTGAATTTTTGTGTGTTCATCATCAGACGTGGCGTGCACATCTGTCAGGAACAGTTCCTCTGCAACCGTTGTACTATGTTATTGTTATTGCTGTTTTTTCACAACACTCAAAATATGCCTTAAATTTGAGGACTTGGGAGCTTAAAACATGTTTCATATTTCTGAACCACATACCTGAACTGAAACTACTGCTCCTGTTACAACATCAGGCATTGCAGCAGCTAGCAGGTGAGCCATATCCAAAGAAGTTGTGAGATGCATGGCAGCAGGGAGAAAGCCAAACTGTCCTCCAGCCATTCTCTAAGCGCAGCCCACCAAGGAACATGCCAGCCATGAAGAACACCACCACTTTCCACCAACTACAGCAGCCCAGTAGCCAATCCAGTGGAAAACAGTAATAAACAAGTTAATACCTAGGATCACTAGGATATTTGCGTTGGAAACAAGCTAATTTTCTCGCTTTATAAATGGTCCAGAACAACGAGGCTGGATACACCAGCTAGCATCAACTCTCTACTACTTGAAGGAAGGAAAACTCAAGGTTAAAAATGGTAGGCAGGGCAGGCATGTCGCTGATACTACAACAACCGCTTACCACATTCCACATAATCTTAGCAAGAGAAAACTACTTTTGTCTCATACGTTTTTCTTCTTTGTTTATGTGTTTATTTCTCGAGCGGCCTCTCAAACGCCTAAGCTTGTGACCAACCAGGTATCTATGGATGCTCTACTAGTCTTAGATGACATCGATGTAGCTCCCTTGCATTTTTGCCTTGTCATGTATAGATGGATTATTTGTAAAACGGGGAATGTGCATAATGGTAAAAAAAGGGACAGATAAATGTGCGCATGAGATCTTTCTGTGCAAAGTTATCCTCCTAACGAACTCCACATGTGTTGTACCCCATCGAATTCAATGAAAATTAAATGTCGCATGTACAATTTAGATTTTTATTAGTCATGTAAGTATTGTTTACACGAAGAAAAAAGGATGCTTGCTCTCACCATATCTGATATACACTCTGAATAATTCAGCGAAGCCATGTTCATTTTCCACAACCACTTTGGTAGATGACCTCTGCTATGCAAAGTGAGAATATTGTCCTCTGTAATAAGAGTAAATGGCAGAAACAACATGTAATGAAATGGATTTTGTGCTGCTGAATGTTTTTAGGCTTGAAGTGCACTTAAACATAAAAGATCTATCCATGTATAACTTATAAAAAAAAGGTAGACTTGCTTTCCATGTCAACTGAAGAAATACGGTGTGTGCACGAACCTTCATGGCTGCATTGTGTCGATGCTAAAGCGAAGAATTAAAACTACAATGAGGTCTGTGGAGGCTATCAGAAGTGATTGCAAGTTGATAAATTATACACTAGAATGTGAACCTTTTTATCTATAATGAGTATAATTCTATGCTCTAAACTGCATCCTTCTACTAATTTCTTGATCTCAATGAGGAACACTATACAACTTTTATCAACTGCAGCGGTAGCTGAAAAATAATAACTTTATGATGTGCTAACTGTTCAATCGCCTGCAACTAAGTTGGAAATAGAAATTCTAATGCATTGCATATTGCAGAATGCTCTGATCTCAAACATTCTTTGCTCCAATATGTTTGTTAATAACATGGCGAGAGGACGAACAAGTTCATAACCAAGCAATGGTTTCTTATGTACTGAATGATGGCATTAAAATATCAGGATTCAGGAATAAATTATCAGTTTCATCACCCGCTAGCAACGACCAAACCAGCATCTAAGAGACATACAACATCAAATAACCAACACACAGTTACCATTTTCATAGCCCACCCTTGGTTCATGTAGATCTGAATCTAGCAGGCACTCCCCCTTTGCAAGCGTTTGCATAATCTTCAGCGAGGTATGGTGCAGCTTCATTGTGAGGGGATATGTACTTCTCCACGAATACCTTGTCGGTTACTGTGACTGTTGAATAGTAGCTCCGGTCACGATCTAGCAATCCATTTTCCTTAAGAAACTTCAAAACGTAGTACCGGGGCCTCAGCCTTTCCTCCAGGCTATTACCGAGCAATGCAGGAAGGTGAGCAATGTAGGCTGGTTCCAACTCGACCTCAGAGATAAGGAATTCCGATTTACCCTGGAGCATGTCTTTGGACAGTGCAAGCATCTGCGGAAGCTTAGAAACAGCAATGCCCACCTGAGCATCCGACCAACTGAACATGTTCTTCAAGTACTCCACTCTGGCAGCAACCTTCTCATCGCTGAGGAATGCGACAACGTGCAGTGTGTGCCTTAGCATCCCAGAACCACGGGGCACACCTAGAGCTTCAGCGCGAGCCAACATCGCCTGTACCTGCTCCGTGTTGGTGGTGAGCATCCATGGCTGAGAGACGCACAGCTTGGCAATATCACAAGCACCTAGCCCGCACTCCCGTAGGAGTGCGACATTGGGCTTGACCAGCTTCTCGGGGCAGTGTGCGAGGAAAGTGGAGTGTCTCTTGAGCGCCCGGAGCAGGTTCTCGTAGGAGCCGAAGAGGGACAGGTAGTAGGGCAGGTTGGAGACGATGGATCTGCAGCGGAAGCTGACGGGAGCGACCGATACGAGGCGCCCGACCTCGGCATGTGAGAGGCCGTGGCCTGTGAGCCCGACGACATTAGGTCCCAGGTTTGTGTCCACGCCGGAGCAGAGGAACTGCGGGTCCTTGGCGACTAGGGCGGCGACGTCGGCGCGGGAGAGGCCAAGGCCGGCGAGAAAGGCAAGGACGGCGTCCGGCTTGGTGGGGGACTTCAAGTGGGAGAGCTTGGTGGGGGCCTTGAGCGCCTGGGCTGGCGTGAGGCCGCAGGTGCCGACGAGGTAGTCCTCCGCGGCGAAGATAGGGTTTGGGGAAACGGCGGCGGCCGCTGAGTGGAGGCGGTGGAGTTGGGAGATGAGTGCGGCGGGGTTACCGGAGAGGAGAAGGGCAGTGATGCAGCTTCGGAGGCGGAGCAGCATGGCGCGCCGGCGGCGAGGGAATCGCTGGAACGAGCGCCGCCGGTCGTGGTAGACTGGTGTTTTTTTTTTCACGTTACGGGATGAAGACAACACTTGAGCGAAGTGGGCCTTGAGGCCCAAAAAGGCCTGCGTTAAACTTTCATCAGTTAATAAAAACTTCAGCGTTAAATTCAAACTCGTTCACACAGTATACTTTCTAATTCTCAAAAAAAAAAACATAGTATACTTTCTGAATCACAAGTCCACGACGACAAACAATGACAAACAGATTAAAGTATTTATCAAGAGATAGATCGCTAGTACTCCCTCCGTTTTTATTTAGTTCGCGTTCTGGCTTTAGTCAAAGTCAAACTTTGTTGAGTCAAACATTATCATAAAGTAGACTTTCATAATATATGCATTTGGTATTATGGATATTCATATTTTTTTTCTTATGCTCTCAGTCAAACATTATAAAGTATGACTTTAACTAAACCCAGAACGTCGAACTAAATAAAAACAGAGGGAGTACTAGACGCTTGACATGGAAGGTGGCGTGGCGGCGACGTCATCCTCCGAGCCTGATCGCGCTCTCTGGGCATGTCCGCTGCTTGGGCCCGCACCGACACCTTCATCTCCTCCTCCCCACTAGCCCTTTCCCTTCCCTCTTCTCCATCACCATCTTGGCCTCCAAGAGTTTCCGGCTCCCGCTGTAATTCCAACTACATCGGTGAAAGGTAACCCCCACAAGTACCCGCCAGCGAGGGGGGAGGGGGGCGTGGGTCCAAAGGCCTTTCGTTGAAATCGACCACCAGAAGGGGGCGGCGACACAGAGCCGATGTCAATGGTGCTTTGTCCTCGGAGGTGTTGAGCAGCTCTAGCGAGCTAGGGTTTCCATTCCGCAAATTGGGGAATTCTGATTACCTTTCGATCCGTACGTAGTCGTTGCCATCGCCTAACCGTTTTCGGTCAAATTACAATTTTCTCGGGCCAGCAGCCATTTAACGTTTTGGGCCGGGGCCATCTACGAGAGTGGCGAGACGAGCCGTCTAAAAATATGTGTCAAGTGGAAGTGCAGCGATGTATGCAACCGACGCATCCGAAGTTCTGAACGAAAGATTTGAGGAGAAAAATGTGCAGGGAGAACAGCAAAGTCTTAGAACAAAAGAAGATGAAAAATTAAAGAGAGGAGGACTGAACAACACAGTGAATCTCTTCGGTGCGGTTGTCGACTACAACATGTTAAACAAGATGGCGAAGTAAAGGGAAAAGTCAAAATCCGGGAAGACCGAGCACGGGAGGCCTTGATTTTGGCAAGCGAGGATGGCAATGATGGAAAGGCTTCCAACTACGTGCACAGTCTTGTGCCCCTTTTCGTTTGTTAGAAGGAGATTCAAGAGGAATCGAGAGAGGAACAAATGAATCGAACAGTTGGTTTCATTGATAGAATATCGGGTATATATACCCTGGTACAAAGGCGGTTACAAGGATGCGGTTGCCAAAATGGAACCGACATAAGCAGGGATTTAACCCATTAATTAAACTGATTAATTAATTCCTAACACTCCCCCTAATCCATGCTTGTCTTTAGAGTGTTCTTTGGGATGAAGTCCTTGTAAAAACCATGTCCTTTGTAGATTCTATCATCTTGAAATAGTCTCCTCCAAAAACCCTGTGGGAAAAATATGAGGAGAGTAGTGTGTATGATATGTTGCTAAAACTCCTTTAACCCGGTGGGGAAATAAGGAGAAAATGATGCAACATATGATGGTTATTGTCTCTTTGATAACTCATATGAAAAACCTTAAAAAGGGAAAATCCATAGCGAGTAGAGAATAATAAATATGTCTTGTATACTTCCTTTAAAAACCCCGGTGGGGAAAACGGAAGTATGACATATGATGTTTGAAATTCTCCCCCAAAACCCTTTGGGAAAAATGTGAGGAGAATTGTATTTGATATGTTGTTAAAACTCCTTTAAAACCCAGTGGGAAAAGTAAGGAGAAAATGATACAACATATAATGATTATTGTCTCTGTTAACTCAATATGAATGTAATCATAGAGTTTAGAGGACAATAAATATGTCGTTTATACTTTCCTAAAAACCCCGGTGGGGAAAAGAAGAAGTATGACATATAATCTTATGTTGATACTACCTCATTAAAAACCTCGATGAGAACCTGAAAAGTAAACTCATAAAGGAAAAAGAGTGTAATATGATGCTTTGAACAGGAATAGTTCAGGAAGATACTCCCCCTGACTCTTGCAAATCCCAAAGCCGTCGTATACCAATCCTAAGAAACATTTCTAGAATGTTATAGTTGGTACAGACTTGTTGAATAGATCAGCGAGGATATCGCATGGTTTGACTTGCAAGATGTTTATTCCTGACTCTAGATGAGCTCATGGGGATAAAAAGTACAATATGCTTAATGATATTGCTCTTTATCTAACCTGTTTGCATCCGTGCAACACAAGTAACATTATCTTTGTAGATAATGATAGGTGATTCGAGAGAACCAATAACACATAACTAATGTATGCGGTTTATCATTCCGAGAAGTTACATGTGTTAACATGAAGCAATGCATCTCAGAATGATCTCGGTAGGTATTGTCACCAAAGTCTAACTGGAAGACATCAATGGAGTGACAGTTCTACCATGTATGTACACATTGTAGGATCATGTAAGTAGCCAATACCAGTGTCTAGATTGGAGTCCAGATTTCTCTGAATTGATACTATGTCAAGTCATTGGTGCCTTGGAGATATCGAAAGATATTCTTGATCCCCTAACCAATTATATTGGTAATTGGTAGGTCCAATGGTATTGAGATATGGAACATTATGTGCCAACATCTGTTCTCCATCTTCCCATGGATCTTTCTCTACGTCTAGAGATCGAACAATCTCTAGGAGATGGACATGACTTGTCCATACAAGTTTCTCCAATTTTCTGGATATAGGATATTAGTGTACAATAATATTTGAGTGAAGGTGATCGATTTGTATTCCCAAGGTTTGGGTTTATCTAGATTCTTCATCTCAAATCCGGCTATTAGATGATCACCTGTTTTGTCATTAGGAGTTATCCTTATCAATAACATACACATATGTGTAATCATCATGGTAGGAGTAATCCTTGTGTACAAGGAACTCACTACGTTGGTTGTACCAAAATATACCGACAACAACAAGTCTTGGAGTGACTTATTGATTTTTACACAATACATGTTGCATTTGTGTTTCGATTTGGACAGAGATTCCATCGGGAACCATACATGTCGCAATCTAGTGATCCACATGGATATGTTGTCACTACACCTATCAACTGCAAAGATAGATGATTTTGTACTACCAATGTTTATATGTATTGGAAAGAGATTTCACTCATGTCTGGAGAGTAGGTCTCGGATCTCTGCGGAAACCCGACCTTATGCTACAAGCCTTGCTTTCTCACCACCTAGTATTTCTCATTCCGTTTTTTTGGAAGAAAACACATTGAAAATCCCATAGGGAATTCATTTGTAAGAGCGAGGCTTATCTGCTTGGATTGCATCCTTTGATGAGTTCAGTCCTAGCAAGTGTGTTCACACTCTGCCATGGCCATGGTCTTTGGATCTGAATACTTGTGAAGGTTGTTTGCAATCATACAAGAGATGTTTGTCGATAGTTGTAGTCTTTGGTTATATGATTCTCCAGAATCCATATAGTTGGAGCGAATATCATGCACCCTTGATGACTCTTTGTGATTTCCTAATACGCGTGAGTCTGGGTGTTCCGATGTCCCAGCCAGTGTGTGCAAGCTGGAGCTGGTTGTGGAGGTTTCACTTCCACTGGGTGTATACTACCCATTAGGTGTTCATCAATGCAAGGTCGACTTGCATTTACTGATTGAGAGGATTTATCCTTGATTCTCTTGTTGCTTTGCGAAAAGCTGGATCCTGGTTAGAGACTATACTACTCCCCCTCTTTTTATAAAACAGGGAGTTGAGTGGTTTTTATTGGTACCTCCACTCTTTCAGGCGCATTTCTAGCCGGATAAGGAGTTTGTAACATCTTTGAGATCAGCAAATGAATTTGGCAAGTTATTTGCATGTGATGCAAGTTTGTGAATCCGAATGTAGAGTCGAGATTCTTGAGTACGTGGGCATGAGGAGGAACGTGAAGTCCCAATTGATTTCCTAGCATTCGATGTGGTACTTTAAATCTCTCACTAATGCTTGGAAATGATCCTCCTTAAATATAAGCAATCAGCATACTGGGCTATGAATACATCTCTTATGAGGGGTTTAAGGTACGTCGACAGATATTGTACCCCACACAGATCCCTCGCCCATGATGTATGCTACGGTGGTGAGATCGGTACGCGTGAAGCGTTTCCGAACTTACGCAGATGGGAAATGCTCGGAGGATTTCCACGTATCAATTGCAGAGGGGAAGTGCTGCTATATGCAGTTAGTCAGTAGCAGCGTGTAAAACTACGTGACTCCAACGTGAAGTTGGTAAATTGCAATTCATTAACATGGGTCGTGCAATGAGAAAAATCTTTTATCAGAGATGGAACCGAAAACAATTGTGTATGGACACATAGGACACTGTGTTGAACTTCGATCCTCAGAGCCATGCACTAAATGGTGGAGGCATGTGAAGAGAATTCTGTAACAGTATTTGTCCATTCGAATCGATTGAATTCGATCTTCAGTCCAAACGATGGATGGTTGGGACCACAAATATGTCCTTTGAATGCGTTCAAGGGACAGAAGTGATCCTTTGGCACAATATGTGCACACAACATCTCATGACTTGGAAAATTTAGCTCATTCAAAAGAGACCGATGGAATTGCATTATATGCAACATGTGCTACGAGTTGGATGTACGTGTAGTACAATCCAGACAATAGAGTTGGTACATTTTCATATACTTGTTCCACATCCATCGGATTGGCACTCGTAGAAATCCATATATTGAATTGAAGAACTTCCAGTATGGAATTCTTCATCATATATATAGAATGTATACAATCTTATTCATATCGAAGTGCTGATATAGTATTGGCGACAATACAAATGGACATTTATAAAGCGACCACCAAGGAGATAGTGGGTCTAGACGAAGTCTCCAAACATGTCGGTTGAGGCGTACTCAACCATCATGTCCTCCGTTACTGTAGGGTCCTACGACGGCTGGAGAGTTACGGTGTTGCGAGGTCTAGAAGGAACGTCTCACGGACAACCAACTCCATCGATGCCATCTGGATGAAGGTTGAAGTTGGCTTCAAACCTTTTCCGTCAAGGTGTGTTGCGTCCATGGGATTGGTGGTAGTGTCAGCGGCTTGACTCCAACCGGGGTTAGAACATCCGGAGTTTGGATTGCACACACTAATCCAGAGGACGCAAGGGCGATCTTGATGTCCATGGCCCATATAAGATAGTTGTGGTCGTTGAGAGGCAGTAAATCAAACTCTCGAGCCATCATTTACTTATACGGGTAAATCAGAGAATATTAATTTCCATTTGGTAAATTAAAATCCATCATGATTATGTCGTAATGAAATATGCAAAATAAATGAGGTTTCAAGAAGTTGCCTTGAACTCATTAGTGTGAACCTCAAATTGTTAAGTATGACACGTTGTAGATAATCTCCAAAAGAAATTATGGAGTAGATCTAACAGCATTAGCTGAGTATAGATACTCACACTTCGAATGCCTTATGTCATAACTTAATTAAAATGTATGGGAGAGCACATTGGCAATCATAATGTCAAACATGACAAAATGTAGGCTTAAACAGTAGTGGTAGATAAATCTAACACCACATCATGATCCCAAAACATCAATTCGAGAAAATCACTTTGAATTTCGCATCTATATTTGCAAGACACTAAAAATCTCAATTGCAAATAGACATGTTAATCTCAACATGTGTCAAACATAGAAATATATACATGTCTTATAAAGATTCTGGAATACATCGTACTCGACAGAGAGATGGTAGTACGAGGTATTGAATTTATATTTGTAAGAAATTACAAATCTCATTACAAATAGTTGTAATTAATCTCGACACGTGTAAAACGTGGAAATAGATTGCATGATCTGGAATACATTGGTATTCAATAGAAAACAGTACTGAAACACATGTGCTGAATTTAACAGGTCTAAAGCAGAGTAAATACTGCTAGAAACAACTGTTATAAGACTAATTTGCTAATAAGCTAAATTAGTACTACAAAGCAATAAAGCAAATAACTACTACAGTACTATATACGAAGTAGACAACATGATCTGTTGGTGTCTCCGCATGCACGTGGCCACGTATGCAGCCAACGTGGTCAATCAAAGAGATAAAGGAGAGAGACTGCTCTCGATCCCCAATTCTACACGACTGAACCATGCGGAGAGCACAAAGCCGGCCCATCGGCCGCATCAGTAATCACTGGCGACGGGTGTTCCGGCCGCCCTCTTCCTCGTCGGAGGATCCTCCAGGGAGCAGGGTCCCCGAGGCGACGCCATTGGAGGTGCCGTTCGCGAGCCCGAGCGCGGCCGGGCTCCGTACCAGCGCCGTGGCCGCGGCTGCTCCTTGGCGAGTCCGCCGACGGGCTGGCCAGCGGGAGGCCGAGGGCCAGAAGGCGGCGGCGAGCGCCTGCGCGCGGTGAAGGCAGAGGGGTGGCCGGCGTCCGGGACGGCAGGCGCGGCGCGGCGGCATCTGCTTAAACAACCGTCCGGGTCAGAGCCTGCAGCGGTGTGTCCACGATGGTGAAGTCGTACTGGTGCAGGAGGCAAACTACCCAGCCATGCTCCGAGCGCCAGAACGGCGGCGGCGGAGCCTTCGGCGCCGGTTCGTCCGCGTCGAGCCTTGGTGCGGCCGGACCGGCGGGAAGCTAGGCGGGCACGTCGGGCTGCAGAGCCGCAGGCGGCTGCACGGGCTGCATAGGCGCCCGCGGCTACGCAGGGTTCGAGGGGCCCGCGCCGTTCCGGTGGTTGGGACGGAGGTCCTGACGGTTCCAACCTCCACGCCGGAAGCGGCGGAGGTCGCGCATATGGCGCTGGAATCGTCGGGGTTCGCCCACACCATGGCCACGGCGGCGAGCGACGAAGCGGCGCCCACGGCCGTTGGCGCGATGGAGGCGAAGAAGCAGGGACATTGGAACTCGAGGCATGGTTCCGTTTCTCACCTTTTGCCCGTTCTTCTCGTTCTTCTTTCTTCCGGCGAGTTCGCCGGTGTTCTTTGGCTCTATGGCTCGCTCAGTGGAGCGTGCTGATAACGTTTTAGAAGGAGATTCAGGAGGAATCGAGAGAGGAACAAATGAATCGCACAGTTGGTTTCATTGATAGAATATCGGGTATATATACCCTGATATAAAGGCGGTTACAAGGATGTGGTTGCCAAAATGGAACTGACATAAGCAGATATTTAACCCATTAATTAAACTGATTAATTAATTCCTAACATCGTTTACACGGGCACGCTATGCCTCGTCTATAATGCGACTGGCGATAGCCTCTACCAAGTCACCAATCATGATTAATGTCAAAAAAAAAAGTCACCAATCATGATTGGGATGGTCACATCGATAGAGCTCCGTACCCTACCAAGATCGGCAATGGCCAGTGGGCTGCCTTCCGTCATGTGGGCGCATTGATTTTAGAACATTCGAAGGCTGCCGTTGTTTACCGTGGCAAGAACAAAGATGGCCAGGACCAGGAATACCCGCTTGCTTGGTGTTCCAGGCGACTTTTGTTTACCCACAATAAGAACATTCCATTCTAGTATTCTTGTTAAGCTTAAGGTACTCATGACACTGCCTAAGATGTTTCTAATATGAAGCGATACTAACTAATGAATGGATACAGTCTTATTGCGAGATCGGTGGTGTCGACAACTTCCAAAAACATTGGTGTAGTTTAAAGAAGAAACTGGGCAATTCTGATTAACGCCAAGTCTGATGGGTTTGAGATTCAAGCAAATATTGGCATGCGTTTTCTCACTACCGGAAAAATTGAATTTGCCGTGAGGCAGAGTCTTTGCCGTGCGCCGCAGGTTTTCGGAACACGGCAAAGAAAACTTTGCCGTGCATGACATAGGAAGATCATGGCAAAACAAGGATGCACGGCACAGAAAACACAGAGCACACGGCAAAGAAGAAAGCACGGCAAAAGGGAAAAAAACACACGGCAAATCATCGGCGCACGGCAAAGATATCTTTGCCGTGATCCTTTACGTCGTACCACGGCAAAATAGTTGACTAGGGTCCAAAAGTTTGCCGCCCTCCCCAATATTTTGCGGGAGAAATTTCCCGCGCTATAAATTAATTGGCGGGAAAAGATATGCCGTGTGTAGGGAAAAACCACACGGCATACAAACTCTTTGCCGTGCTGCTAGATGTCCCACACACGGCAAATTAGGATATGCCGTGTGTCTTTTCAAAATCTGCACGGCATATTGCAATTTTCCCTTATTTGCTTTTTTCCCCCTTTTTGGGTAAAATGGCTAATATTTTTACTTGATACAAATTTGGACATAAAAATTTGAGAGCTAATATTTTTGGACATAAAATGAGAGCTAATATTATTTGGACATAAAATGAGAGCTAAAAATTTGAGATTCTTCACAAAAAAACCTCATATTTTTGGACATAAAATGAGAGCTAATATTTTTAAATTTTTACTTGATACAAATTTTAAACAATTATTCACTACCGGAAAATCGATATTTGCTAGCCCTGAGACAATTTTTACTTGATACAAAGTAAACCTCCAGCTATCGAATGACAGTTTGCTAGCCCTGAAACACATGTTGAGCAAAGAATCAGCTAACCACCTGGCCATGCTTCTGTCGCTTTCTCTTCCTGCCCCTGCTGTGGTGAAGTCAAAGCCATACTGGAGAATCTCACAGGTGTTGCAAAGTGTGTTGCCAGCAGAATTGACTTGTGAAGGGGACAGATTCATAGTCAAGGACAGTACAGTCGTAAAACTTGATCTTGCCAAAGAATCCGTTTAGGCCTCATTCTCGGATCTAGTGTCTTCCGTTCTTGGTGTGAAGGGTCCTAGAGACGCGCTCCAATTCTTGAATGCACTGCAGCCCCTGTTGATGGAATTTTTGCTTCTGGATGGTTTTAGTGTAAGCTTGCAAGATTTTAGTGTGCCTAAGATTGTGTTGATCTCGGGACTCCGAGGTGTGACCGGCCTTTGGACTATTTTTCTACCCCCTTTGAACTACTTTTCGAATTGATATTAAACAAACCATGCAAATTACATTGACAACAAAAATTACACAGAGAACAAAATATCGGTAGTAGCGACAACACAACATAAATTGAAGATACATGGTACACCCGCTGGAAAAAAGTCAAACCTGTCGATCTACCCCTTTGACCGGCGCCGAGAGGGGGTAGACGCGTGAACTTTTTTGCTTGGTTGTGTTAGGTTGGTACATAGGACCATGTGTAACCAACATTTCATGTGGTCCGTCGCATGATTCCGTGCCCGGCACCCGACACGGGAATTTTCACCTCTAAGTGCCGGAACTTACTACGGAGTAATAGGGGTCGGTGAAGCGGGTCGCACCTCGGAGCCGTATCTTGGTTCCCACAACCTACCAACACATTCGTATACATATGTTAGGGACCCATGCAAGTTTTGGTGGGATTCCGACGCTCCGGACCCCGCTATGGCGAAACCCTACACCCGTTGGAAAAAAGTCAAACCTGTCGATCTACCCCTTTGACCGGCGCCGAGAGGGGGTAGACGCGTGAACTTTTTTGCTTGGTTGTGTTAGGTTGGTACATAGGACCATGTGTAACCAACATTTCATGTGGTCCGTCGCATGATTCCGTGCCCGGCACCCGACACGGGAATTTTCACCTCTAAGTGCCGGAACTTACTACGGAGTAATAGGGGTCGGTGAAGCGGGTCGCACCTCGGAGCCGTATCTTGGTTCCCACAACCTACCAACACATTCTTATACATATGTTAGGGAGCCATGCAAGTTTTGGTGGGATTACGACGCTCCAGACCCCGCTACGGCGAAACCTTACACCCGCTGGAAAAAAGTCAAACCTGTCGATCTACCCCTTTGACTGGCGCCGAGAGGGGGTAGACGCGTGAACTTTTTTGCTTGGTTGTGTTAGGTTGGTACATAGGACCATGTGTAACCAACATTTCATGTGGTCCGTCGCATGATTCCGTGCCCGGCACCCGACACGGGAGTTTTCACCTCTAAGTGCCGGAACTTACTACGGAGTAATAGGGGTCGGTGAAGCGGGTCGCACCTCGGAGCCGTATCTTGGTTCCCACAACCTACCAACACATTCTTATACATATGTTAGGGACCCATGCAAGTTTTGGTGGGATTACGACGCTCCGGACCCCGCTACGGCGAAACCCTACACCCGCTGGAAAAAAGTCAAACCTGTCGATCTACCCCTTTGACCGGCGCCGAGAGGGGGTAGACGCGTGAACTTTTTTGCTTGGTTGTGTTAGGTTGGTACATAGGACCATGTGTAACCAACATTTCATGTGGTCTGTCGCATGATTCCGTGCCCAGCACCCGACACGGGAGTTTTCACCTCTAAGTGCCGGAACTTACTACGGAGTAATAGGGGTCGGTGAAGCGGGTCACACCTCGGAGCCGTATCTTGGTTCCCACAACCTACCAACACATTCTTATACATATGTTAGGGACCCATGCAAGTTTTGGTGGGATTCCGACGCTCCGGACCCCGCTACGGCGAAACCCTACACCCGTTGGAAAAAAGTCAAACCTGTCGATCTACCCCTTTGACCGGCGCCGAGAGGGGGTAGACGCGTGAACTTTTTTGCTTGGTTGTGTTAGGTTGGTACATAGGACCATGTGTAACCAACATTTCATGTGGTCCGTCGCATGATTCCGTGCCCGGCACCCGACACGGGAATTTTCACCTCTAAGTGCCGGAACTTACTACGGAGTAATAGGGGTCGGTGAAGCGGGTCACACCTCGGAGCCGTATCTTGGTTCCCACAACCTACCAACACATTCTTATACATATGTTAGGGACCCATGCAAGTTTTGGTGGGATTACGACGCTCCGGATCCCGCTACGGCGAAACCCTACACCCGCTGGAAAAAAGTCAAACCTGTCGATCTACCCCTTTGACCGGCGCCGAGAGGGGGTAGGCGCATGAACTTTTTTGCTTGGTTGTGTTAGTTTGGTACATAGGACCATGTGTAACCAAAATTTCATGTGGTCCGTCACATGATTCCGTGCCCGGCACCCGACACGGGAGTTTTCACCTCTAAGTGCCGGAACTTACTACGGAGTAATAGGGGTCGGTGAAGCGGGTCGCACCTCGGAGCCGTATCTTGGTTCCCACAACCTACCAACACATTCTTATACATATGTTAGGGACCCATGCAAGTTTTTGTGGGATTACGACGCTCCGGACCCCGCTACGGCGAAACCTTACACCCGCTGGAAAAAAGTCAAACCTGTCGATCTACCCCTTTGACTGGCGCCGAGAGGGGGTAGACGCGTGAACTTTTTTGCTTGGTTGTGTTAGGTTGGTACATAGGACCATGTGTAACCAACATTTCATGTGGTCCGTCGCATGATTCCGTGCCCGGCACCCGACACGGGAGTTTTCACCTCTAAGTGCCGGAACTTACTACGGAGTAATAGGGGTCGGTGAAGCGGGTCGCACCTCGGAGCCGTATCTTGGCTCCCACAACCTACCAACACATTCTTATACATATGTTAGGGACCCATGCATGTTTTGGTGGGATTCCGACGCTCCGGACCCCGCTACGGCGAAACCCTACACCCGCTGGAAAAAAGTCAAACCTGTCGATCTACCCCTTTGACCGGCGCCGAGAGGGGGTAGACGCGTGAACTTTTTTGCTTGGTTGTGTTAGTTTGGTACATAGGACCATGTGTAACTAACATTTCATGTGGTCCGTCACATGATTCCGTGCCCGGCACCCGACACGGGAGTTTTCACCTCTAAGTGCCGGAACTTACTACGGAGTAATAGGGGTCGGTGAAGCGGGTCGCACCTCGGAGCCATATCTTGGTTCCCACAACCTACCAACACATTCTTATACATATGTTAGGGACCCATGCAAGTTTTGGTGGGATTCCGACGCTCCGGACCCCGCTACGGCGAAACCCTACACCCGTTGGAAAAAAGTCAAACCTGTCGATCTACCCCTTTGACCGGCGCCGAGAGGGGGTAGACGCGTGAACTTTTTTGCTTGGTTGTGTTAGGTTGGTACATAGGACCATGTGTAACCAACATTTCATGTGGTCCGTCGCATGATTCCGTGCCCAGCACCCGACACGGGAGTTTTCACCTCTAAATGACGGAACTTACTACGGAGTAATAGGGGTCGGTGAAGCGGGTCGCACCTCGGAGCCGTATCTTGGTTTCCTCAACCTACCAACACATTCTTATACATATGTTAGGGATCCATGCAAGTTTTGGTGGGATTCCGACGCTCTGGACCCTGCTACGGCGAAACCCTACACCCGTTGGAAAAAAGTCAAACCTGTCGATCTACCCCTTTGACTGGCGCCGAGAGGGGGTAGACGCGTGAACTTTTTTGCTTGGTTGTGTTAGGTTGGTACATAGGACCATGTGTAACCAACATTTCATGTGGTCCATCGCATGATTCCGTGCCCGGCACCCGACACGGGAGTTTTCACCTCTAAGTGCCAGAACTTACTACGGAGTAATAGGGGTCGGTGAAGCGGGTCGCACCTCGGAGCCGTATCTTGGTTCCCACAACCTACCAACACATTCTTATACATATGTTAGGGACCCATGCAAGTTTTTGTGGGATTACGACGCTCCGGACCCCGCTACGGCGAAACCTTACACCCGCTGGAAAAAAGTCAAACCTGTCGATCTACCCCTTTGACTGGCGCCGAGAGGGGGTAGACGCGTGAACTTTTCTGCTTGGTTGTTTTAGGTTGGTACATAGGACCATGTGTAACCAACATTTCATGTGGTCCGTCGCATGATTCCGTGCCCGGCACCCGACACGGGAGTTTTCACCTCTAAGTGCCGGAACTTACTACAGAGTAATAGGGGTCGGTGAAGTGGGTCGCCCCTCGGAGCCGTATCTTGGTTCCCACAACCTACCAACACATTCTTATACATATGTTAGGGACCCATGCAAGTTTTGGTGGGATTCCGACGCTCCGGACCCCGCTACGGCGAAACCCTGCACCCGCTGGAATAAAGTCAAACCTGTCGATCTACCCCTTTGACCGGCGCCGAGAGGGGGTAGTCGCGTGAACTTTTTTGCTTGGTTGTGTTAGTTTGGTACATAGGACCATGTGTAACCAACATTTCATGTGGTCCGTCACATGATTCCGTGCCCTGCACCCGACACGGGAGTTTTCACCTCTAAGTGCGGGAACTTACTACGGAGTAAAAGGGGTCGGTGAAGCGGGTCGCACCTCGGAGCCGTATCTTGGTTCCCACAACCTACCAACACATTCTTATACATATGTTAGGGACCCATGCAAGTTTTGTTGGGATTCCGACGCTCCGGACCCCGCTACGGCGAAACCCTACACCCGTTGGAAAAAAGTCAAACCTGTCGATCTACCCCTTTGACCGGCGCCGAGAGGGGGTAGACGCGTGAACTTTTTTGCTTGGTTGTATTAGGTTGGTAAATAGGACCATGTGTAACCAACATTTCATGTGGTCCGTCGCATGATTCCGTGCCCGGCACCCGACACGGGAGTTTTCACCTCTAAGTGCCGGAACTTACTACGGAGTAATAGGGGTCGGTGAAGCGGGTCGCACCTCAGAGCCGTATCTTGGTTCCCACCACCTACCAACACATTCTTATACATATGTTAGGTACCCATGCAAGTTTTGGTGGGATTCCGACGCTCTGGACCCTGCTACGGCGAAACCCTACACCCGCTGGAAAAAAGTCAAACCTGTCGATCTACCCCTTTGACCGGCGCCGAGAGGGGGTAGACGCGTGAACTTTTTTGCTTGGTTGTGTTAGGTTGGTACATAGGACCATGTGTAACCAACATTTCATGTGGTCCGTCGCATGATTCCGTGCCCGGCACCCGACACGGGAGTTTTCACCTCTAAGTGCCGGAACTTACTACGGTGTAATAGGGGTCGGTGAAGCGGGTCGCACCTCGGAGCCGTATCTTGGTTCCCACAACCTACCAACACATTCTTATACATATGTTAGGGACCCATGCAAGTTTTGGTGGGATTCCGACGCTCCGGACCCCGCTACGGCGAAACCCTACACCCGCTGGAAAAAAAGTCAAACCTGTCGATCTACCCCTTTGACCGGCGCCGAGAGGGGGTAGACGCGTGAACTTTTTTGCTTGGTTGTGTTAGGTTGGTACATAGGACCATGTGTAACCAACATTTCATGTGGTCCGTCGCATGATTCCGTGCGCGGCACCCGACACGGGAGTTTTCACCTCCACTACAAGAAATATGCTATCCTATGACCTTTTATTGTGACGCTCAAAATATTGGTCATAGATCTATGACCATTTTGAACCAGTTGGTCATATGCTGTTTTTGAGTGTGTAAACAGTACAAATTTATGACCAATTTTGTCAGAAAGGTCATGATCTCCTAACATGAATTGGTCATAATGCAAATAACATTAATTTAATATATTTTTTCTACCCGATTACGACCAATTTAAATGGTCATTCGTATCAGTTGACAGCCAACTCAGCAGTCTCGCCTACGTGTCACTGTTTAGGTGTCATTTTTGCTTATGTGTCATTTTCGCTTACGTGTCAATACTCAGCCATCTCACTAACAGGTGGGACCCGCCATGTGACTTGTCATGTGCGACCCACCGTGTGACCTGTGGGACCCGCCATGTGGGACCCGCTGGTCGGACCCACCGTGTGACCTGTCATGTGGGACCCATCCTGCTGCCCGCCATGTGGGACCAGTGGGACCCGCCATGTGACTTGTCATGTGGGACCCACCGTGGGACCCGCCATGTGGGACCCACCATGTGGGACCCACCCTGCTGCCATGTGGGACCCATCCACCTCACCTGACGAGCGGGACCCACCACCGAGCTGACATACTGGACCCACCACGGACTCACACATAGCTCAAATAGAGCAAAATATATATCGCGGGAGTGGGATTCGAACCCACACCCTCGCGTGCTCTGCTAGCACAGCTTACCACTAGGCCACGAAGGCACTCGTGTCCACTTAGCAACCACGGCCTTATTAGTAGATGATCCGTTTCCTTGGTTTGGGCCTTTTCTCGTCGGAGGCCTCATAGCCTTTTTTTCTTTAACATTTAGCTCCGTTCGCTGGACTGGGCCTCCGTTGGTGAGGCCAGTCTTTTTTGTTTGCAAAAAAAAAAAGAAAAGGGGAGGCGGGCCGGTGGGGTGAGGGAAATGGGCCGGTAGGCCTGGTTCGGCTGCGCTGCCTTGGCTAGGCCGGCTCGGTAGGTTTTTTTTTCCTTTTTGTTTTCTTTTATAACTTTTGATTTTGAACTCCAATTTGAACCAAATAAATTTTGAAACTTTTGTAAATATGTCATCTATCATTATATACTATTAGGGACTGTTTTTAGGCAAAATAAAATACAAAATACCCCTAAACTTATATATTGCTTTATATAGGGTTTTGAAGAATTTGGGATAAAAATTTTGGGATTATTCTTGTAAATAGCTCAGAAATGCATGCCTTTCGGTGAATGTACATAGAATGATGTCTACTTTGTGACAAACATGAATCGGTGCCATTTTGGACGACACTATCGGTAGCCGCTTCACAAAAATGCTATTTTAAGTACTTGAAAAATGAAAAGTGGTTTTTTTTATGAAACATGTCGAAGTCTCGGGCGTGACCGTTTGTGTGTAGTGATTGAATCATGCAAAGATTTTTGTGTATCTATGATGAAATGGCTAGTTGTGAACCTAGAAATGAAATTCCTGAAAAATAACGGGTAAGCTATGTGGCAGCTGCAGTTCAAATTTTAGCCCCTTCCAACTGAATCGGCAGGAATTTGTCTTTTTTTCCAGAGGTAGATAGAAACCGTTTAACACGCAACCATTTGGTTAATTGTACATATTATGTGGTATAGTATTTTTAGAAAATTTATTTCTCCTATCTTACCACATATTTTCGGTAGTTGCTTCACAAAATAACCCATTTTTTTCACTCAGAAAATAAAAAATGATTTTTTTGTGAAAGGAAAATAAAAACTTTCTTCGGCAACATTGTTCACGGTTCCAAGATACACGTTTGTGCCCAATATGGGCATATTTGAACAAACTATGCCGTGAATGTGGCCATAACATTCGTCATTTGGCCCGAAAGCCATGAATCTTCATAGATGATAGCTCATTTCTGAGAACACTTTTCCAAGAAAATTGACGTATTCCAAGTTTATATTTTTTTGTGCTAACTAGGTCACATATCATGACTCCCCGCGAAGGTTTTCCATTTATTTGATTTTTTTTTGAATTTCGTATGCCGATTTCAATATACGGTAAAAACGGCGGACATGACCGTTCGTACCTAGGGGTTGAATCTTGGGAAAATTTTGTTGTATCTATGATGAAATAGGTACTTGTGTACCTAAATATGATTTTTTTTAAAAATCATAAGAAAACCATGAGGCAGCTGCAGTTCAAATTTTAGCCCCTTCCTACTGAATCGGCAGGAATTTGTCTTTTTTACCAGAGGTAGATAGAAACCGTTTAACACGCAACCATTTGGTTAATTGTACATATTATGTGGTATAGTAATTTTAGAAAATTTATTTCTCCTATCTTACCACATATTTTCGTTAGTTGCTTCACAAAATAACCCATTTTTTGCACTCAGAAAATAAAAAATGATTTTTTTGTGAAAGGAAAATAAAAACTTTCTTCGGCAACATTGTTAACGGTTCCAAGATACACGTTTGTGCCCAATATGGGCATATTTGAACAAACTATGCCGTGAATGTGGCCATAACATTCGTCATTTGGCCTGAAAGCCATGAATCTTCATAGATGATAGCTCATTTCTGAGAACACTTTTCCAAGAAAATTGACATATTCCAAGTTTATATTTTTTTGTGCTAACTAGGTCACATATCATGACTCCCCGCGAAGGTTTGTCCTCGGCGCGCCCCTCTGCGTCCCCGCTCTCTGCTCCATTGCTTCTTTGCAGTACTTTATTATTTGGTGCTTGAAGTATATAATTGAAATTCCTTGTTCTGTATATAAGTAATTGTGCACACTGGATAGATTTGTCATAACAGCTACTGAGTCATCAGCTATAGTAACTGTGCACACTATAGCAGTATTAGAAAACTGTTTGCTGTTCGGGCACACTTGGTGGCGTATAGTGCATTATATTTATTTATACACAATACGCTTAAAGTGTAGATCCTTTACCTGGCTGACTTAAGGTTTGTGTGCTTCAATTGCAGACTTGCTAATCCGTGGGAACACGTACTTGCCAAACTGTGCCTACCAAAGGTAACATCACACTCTTGCTAAAGTAACGAGTCTCTTGAGTTATCTCGACTTGTTTCATGTAGTAAGATGTTCTGATTGCATGTCGTTCAATCACTATCTGATGTTCTGGCTGGGAGCACTCTTGCTAAAGTAACGAGCTACATTTCATCTTAACATCTTATATTTAGCTGTTGGTTTACATTTTAAGCTGTTGCAAGTGTCAAATGAGTTCATAGTGTGCAATATGTCCTTGCTTATCTAATGTGAGAAGATAACCCTGTATGAGTGTGTGATCTGTTAGCTATATAATTATGTGATAATATTTATATACTTTGATAGTCTCTTATTCTTGTATTATACTTTGATAGTCAACAAAGTAGTCTTGTATGCTCTGCAAAGTTCTTAGAAGTCTGAACTCAGTCCTTAATATGTGAATGGATGGGCTGTTTTGCAGGTCAAATGCGCAAAGGTGTTGGAGATGGGCTGCTGATGGTGCATGAGGAAGAGGAAGAGGCATTTTGAGGATATCACAGTTTTACAAGAGCTACAGACTCGAGAAGTCAGAGGAACCAGTAGCTAGCTTTTTATACTTGCTGAGCTTGGCTGTTATTTGAAGATGTTGTATGGTTATATATTGATTGTGTGGAATATTGTAATGAACAAAGTTTTGCTGTTATTTGAAAATTTTCATGTATTTTCTTCTTTCTGATTGATTTATTGGTTTTTAACAATCTGTGAAATATTATCCTGATGATTGGGGCCCACAGTACAACAGATTCTGACAGTTGGGACCCACAGTACAACAGATTTTGACAATTGGGACCCACCTATCTGCATTTATCTAAAAATCCGAAAATGGATATTAAATGGACCGCAAAATGGCTATGGCCCATAAAATAAGAAGGCCAAATTACTGGGCTCAGCCCAAGTTTTTGTCTAATATTCACAGGAAAAAAATATTAAATGGCTGAATTATTGGGCTTGGCCCATTTAGATGATCAAACTGGACTGGGCTGATTCTTGTCTACGACCATTTCATTTGGTCACAAATCTGCCACGTCAGCTCTGCCACATTGGATTTGACGTGGCGTGGCCATATTGCCAGTGACCAATAAATTGGTCATAAAATCCGTGACCTTTTAATTTGGTCATAGTGGTCTATGACCAATCCAAAAAAAAAGGTCATATTGGATCGTTAGTGACGCTCATAACGTGACCAAGTGTTTTTGGTCACAAAAAGGTCACAAATTAAAATATATGACCATTCAGTGACCAATATTGAGGGTCATAGGATAGCATATTTCTTGTAGTGCTCTAAGTGCCGGAACTTACTACAGAGTAATAGGGGTCGGTGAAGCGGGTCGCACCTCGGAGCCGTATCTTGGTTCCCACAACCTACCAACACATTCTTATACATATGTTAGGGGCCCATGCAATTTTTGGTGGGATTCTGACGCTTCGGACCCGTTACGGCGAAACCCTACACCCGCTGGAAAAAAGTCAAACTTGTCGATCTACCCCTTTGACCGGCGCCGAGAGGGGGTAGACGCGTGAACTTTTTTGCTTGGTTGTGTTAGGTTGGTACATAGGACCATGTGTAACCAACATTTCATGTGGTCCGTCGCATGATTCCGTGCCCGGCACCCGACACGGGAGTTTTCACCTCTAAGTGCCGGAACTTACTACGGAGTAAGAGGGGTAGACGACGCCCTGCATGTTCGGTACACTTTTTCGGAGTGTCGACGCATGCGACCCGCACCGGAGGGTTCATATATATAGTATAAATAAATATAATTAAGTGAAGTAAATGAATATGCATGCTAGAAGCCTTAACAATTAAAATAAACAAGGAAAGCATATAAAAAATGTGATACATTCTTTGCCGTGTGGGGATACACGGCAAAGGATGTATTTGCCGTGATCTTTGCGCCAGGACAGCACGGGAAAGGGAAGGCACACGGCAAAGATTGTCTTTGCCGTGCGTCCCACCAGCCAGCACACGGCAAAGAATGTATCACGCGCACGCCGGCCCGGCCTCACTCACACCACACACGCTCACTCACACACACGAAGCCGCCGGCCCGCCGCCGCCGCGCCGCACCCACCGCGCGCCTCCCCTGCAGCTCGCCGGCCCCCACGCGTGCCTCCGCCCCCACCCGGCGCCTCCCCCGCTGCTCGCCGGCCCCCACCCCGCGCCTCCCCTGCCCGAGGTCGAGCTCGGCGACCCCGCCTCCACCTCCCCGGCCACGACCTCCCCGGCCTCGAGCGTCCCGGCATCGAGCTCGGCGATCCCACCGCGCGCTCCTCGCCCCGTACACCACGCCGTCCTGAGGCAGCTCCTCTCCTCCGACCCCGCCTTGACCTCCCCGGCCGCGACCTCCTTCGCCCCCTCCACCACGTCGTCCCGAGGCCGAGCTTCTCTCCTCCGACCCCGGCCACCCACGCCCGACGCTGGAGCCCATCGTCGGAGCAACCCATTGTAAGCCACCTTTTTTCTAGGAATATTTGTTAGCATTGCTAGAAATTTATTTTGTTGCATATATTGCTAGCATTGCTAGAAATTTATTTTGTTGCATATATTGCTAGCATTGCTAGAAATTTATTTTCTAGGAACAAGTCTAGAAATTGCTAGAAATTTATTTTGTAGGAACAAGTTTAGGAATTTTGTGTATTTTGTGTTCCTAGAAATGAATTTCACCGAGATGTGTATTTTGTGCGCTAGGCCCCGTCGTGATCACGTCGCTCTCCCGGAGGTTGCCGTTCATCACCGTCGGTCTCGCGCGTCTCCAGCTGAGGAGGGCCGCCTCGGTGCCCCTGTTCCGTCTCCCCTCCGGAGAGCGTCCCCGTCCTTCTGCGGTGATCGACCACGCTTCTAGGATATAAATCTTTCGCCTCTCTTGCTGCATAGGTTTATTTTGTTCTAGATCACCAAGTCAGTCGAGTCGCGTAACCGAGTCAGATCCCATCCGGAAGGGTTACAAATTTATAAATATGCAGGATTGTCCATCTTTGCATATTTATAACCGTAACACTTCCGGGTTGTCCTGTTGGACAGTCCGAGTACGTGTAGATCGGGTCGTGTTCCATGTTCTACCCCTTCCTGAGACGGAATTTCGGCAGCACCTCCCCGTTGTTCTTCGGATGCACACCCTCTCGGCTTGACAAGCTCGAGACGTGTATTCTGAAGAACAGCGGGGAGGTGCTGTCGAAATTCCGTCTCGGGTCGGGGTAGAACATGGGACACGACTCGATCTACACGTACTCGGGCGGGATAGGCCCCTACCCATTAGAAGTGTAGGTGAACCCTTGCATGTTGTAAAAGATAAAATTTGGCCGTAAAAAATGGTTTTGTTAAAATTCAGTGACATGTTGAACTGAAAGCATTGTGTATGTCTTTTTTGGTACCGATTAAAGGATGGATCCGAGACAGAACCGTGAGTGGATGTATGCTGGCAGAAAGAGTCAGTGGGAGTTCACTGATGAATGGAGAGATAAGGCCGAGGAGTTTGTGAACAAGGCGTTTGACATCAGCAGCAGACCCATGAAAGTGTTTTGCCCCTGTTCAAAATGCGATAACCGAAGGCGACAGTCGAAGGTAGATGTTAGTACGCACCTGATCAAGAATGGGTTCACACCATTCTACCATGTTTGGAATTACCATGGTGAACAGTTAGCAAAACGTCCTAGAACCGAGCCACGTCAGATTCAGCCAGCGGGAGAATTTGACACTGGGTTCAACAACTGCTTAGACGCCTTTGTCAATGCTAATGCGCCTGAAAGCCGTCGTGTAGAGGCGGAGACACCTCAGGAGGCGGAGACAAGTGAGCAGCCGGATGAAGACACGAAGAAGTACTACGAGACTATGTTTGGCTCGCAGAAACCCCTTCATGAACATACAGATGTTACCCTTCTAGATGCCATCGCTCGCCTTATGGCCGTGAAGTGCCAGAGGAAGATATGCAGGGATGGTTTCGATGATATTCTGGCCGTCGTTGGCAGCCTTCTACCGAAAGGGCATATCTTGGCGAAGAGCTTCTACGAGGCGACTAAACTCCTCCGTGACCTTAAGATGTCATATGAGAAGATAGACGCCTGTCCAAAGGGATGCATGCTATTCAGGAAAGAACATGCTGGAACAAATTATTGCATCCATTGCAATTCCTCTAGGTACTTCGAGGTCGACCTCGGTGGTGGACAGAAGAGGCAGACCGGGATTCCCCAAAAGATTCTCCGGTACCTTCCATTTATACCGAGGATCCAGCGGCTTTACATGAACAAAGACACTGCCCAGCAGATGCGATGGGCCGCGTTAGGGAAGAGATACACGGACAAGATGATACATCCGTCGGATGGTGACGCATGGAAGAACTTTGTAGCGAAGTATCCACTGAAAGCGGGCGACCCGAGGAGCGTAGCTGTTGCTATATCAACCGATGGGTTCAATCCGTATGGCATGTCGGCGGCAACATACAGCTGTTGGCCTGTGTTTGTCATACCCCAGAACCTCCCCCCCGGCGAGTCCATGAGATCACATAACATGTTATTGTCGATGATAATCCCAGGACCGAAATACCCGGGTAAGAACATGAACGTGTACCTGGAACCGCTGGTTGAAGACTTGGCTGTTGGCTGGAACGGTCGCGGGGTCCGAACATATGACGCCTCAACAAATGATCACTTCGATATGTATGTCTGGTACCACACATCCCTGCATGACTTACCAGCGCGTGCTTTGTTCTGCGGCTGGTGTACACATGGGAAGTGGCCTTGCCCACAGTGCAGACAGGCTGTGACTTTCTCATGGCTTACGAAGGGAGGCAAGTATTCATGCTTTGATCAACATCGACAGTTCCTTGAGCCAGGTCATAGATACAGGAGTGACGTAAAGCGGTTCGAGAAAGGAGTCGAGATCCATGCTCCGAAACCACGTCTGATGACCGGAAGAGAAATCAGGGCTGAGCTAGAAGCTCTCGTGCCTAACCCCGATGGGAATGGTTTCGTGGGTTATGGGGAGACGCACCAGTGGACTCACATTCCGTGCTTCTGGAAGCTGCTCCCTTACATGGAGGATGTCGAGCTTCCACACAACATTGATGTAATGCACACCGAAAAGAATATCGCCGAGGCTCTTTATAGCACCATCATGGACACTGAGAAGACGAAGGATAACGTCAAGGCTCGAATGGACCAAAAAGAACTTTGTGACAGGCCAGATCTTGAAATGAAGCCTCCTGGAGTCAACGGCACTAGGTGGTCTAAGCCAAAGGCTCGGTTCTGCCCTACAAGGCCGGAAAAAAGGGAAATATTACAGTGGCTCGTGGAGTGTTTGTACTTCCCTGATGGGTATGCAGCTAACTGGGCGAGGTGTGTGAACCTGGACACGCAGCGAGTAGGAGGGCTGAAGAGTCATGACTACCACGTGTGGCTTGAGCGCATAATGCCGGTGATGATTCGAGGCTATGTCGATGAGGAGACTTGGCGAGTACTGGCGGAGTTGAGCTTTTTCTTCCGCAGATTTGTGCAAGGGAGTTAGATCGTGAGGTGGTTCTGAAGCTGCATGAACAGGCACCCGAGTTGCTTTGCAAGCTAGAGACGATACTTCCGCCAGGGTTTTTTAATCCGATGCAACATATGATCTTGCATCTCGCGCACGAGGCTTTATGGGGGGGCCTGTGTCGACCCGTTGGCAGTTTGGGCCTGAGAGAAAAATGAAAGACCTACGCCAGAATTGCGGGAATAAATGCAAGATCGAGGCATCCATGGCCGAGGCATGCCTTAACGAGGAGGTGTCAAACTTCACGACAGGTTTCTATGATGCCAACATTCCCACAATCCACAATCCAGTCGTTCGCTACAATGCAGCCAACCCTGAAGATGTACCCAAGCTTAGCATCTTCATAGGGCTCGGTGGCAAATCAAGTGGCACGAAGAAGTTCATCATGAAAAGCTCGAGCGGGATATGATCTCCTCGTATATCTTGATGAGTATGGAGGAAGTGAAGCCGTACCGCGAGTAAGTCTTTCACCATTTAGTATTTCACAAACATTCACTCCTATATTCGTGGCTAACTCCTCTTTTCTCATTGGAGTAGACGATTCACTCGTGAAAACTGGAAGCTGAGAAGGGACCCTACCCCGAAAGAGTCGAAGGATCTTTTTGACAACGGTGGTGGTTTTGGCAAGGGTGGTGGTTTCATTAGCTGGTTCGCGGGTTTGGTACTGTTCTATCTAACTTTTCTAGTACCGTGGACATTCATCGATCATTCCTCGTTCTAAACTTCTCGTGCTAACTTGTAGGCAAAAAAGGACAAAGAGATGAAGCCAGAGCTTAGAAACATTGCCCATGGCTTTAGCCATTCCGTCAACTCATTCCATGCTTATGACGTGAATGGATATCGCTTCCATACCCATGACCACACAACAAACCGGGGCAACCGGAAGACAATAAATAGTGGGGTGTTATGTGAAGGCTCAGATAAACTCCATTACTATGGAAGAGTTGAGGCTATATACGAGTTGAATTATGGTTTTGGTAAAGGGCTAGATCCCGTTGTATTCAAATGCAATTGGTTAGACCCGCGTCGGGTTAGAGGGATTCCTGCAATTGGATTGGTCGAAGTTGAACGAAGCTCCAAGTATTCGGGAGACGACGTCTACATTTTGGCTACCCAGGCCTTCCAAGTATTCTATCTCCCGTACCCGTGCAAGAAGACATCAAAAGCATATCAAAAGCGTCTACAGGGGTGGGATGTTGTGGTGACGGTACCGTCGCACAGTAGGCCGGCTATGCCTAACGGTCAAGATTACCGCCGCCTAGACCCCTCAACATCTGACGGCGAGTTCTATCAGGATGGAGGGCTCCCTGGGAATTCACTATCAACTTGCCGACCGATGATGACATGGAATACGGCGAAGAAACGAAGATGCGGAATGGAGGAAGACACCGCGCATGACGAAGTCGAGGAGGTTCATAACCAAGCCGACGTGACTTTGCTAGAGCGCTTCCACGCAGGACTTATCGTCGACGAGCCACAGGGACCACCTCCAGGTTCCGTGGATGGTTGGTGGTGTGGCGACCCTGACAGTGATGACGACACGGGTGGTCCAATAGTTGGTCCCGATGATCTCGACACAGGCTACTGATAGCGATGAGGACACATGTATTAGTAATTGCCAGTCTAGCTTATATGTAATAGGTCAATGCTACTCTATGTAATAGTGATTGTCTGTCTAGCTTATTTTGTGAGAACTCATTGTCGATACTCCATTTACCTTAATTGTCGCTACTTCATCTAATTGTATTCATTTTCGCTTTACTCATTGTTGCTTCATCTATTTACCTTAATTTTGGATCATGTATACTGATGAAACCTATTTTTTTGTCAATGCAGGAAACATGGGGGGAAACAGATTGAAGAAGGCCTTGTCAAAAAGGGTGGGCAGCGTGAAGGCACTCATTGGGGGATCGAGTTCGGCACCTCCACCTCCTCCCTCACCTCCAGCCTCACCTCCACGTGCGAGGGGTGGACGACGTGTGGGAAGGAGGCCTAGCAAGACTCTGCCTCCTCTCCCTGCCGAGCAGCCCGACGAGGACGACTCGGAGTACGACCCGGAGCAGCCCGACGAGGATCACCCGGAGGTGCAGTCGGACTCTGAGAGCGAGTCGCTGCCGGATTCTGAGGAGCTGCTGGCGGAGGCTTCTGAGGAGGACGAGGAGGATGGCAGCGAGGAGGAGGACGAGGGGCGCAGGAGGAGGAGGGACCTGGGGAGGACGGGTTTCAGCTTGACCCGACGCTGCAGTGGGACCCACCGGAGGAGTGGGTTGAGACTGAGGAGGATATCCCTGAGCCACGGACCAGGCCGGTGTATCAGCGGGGGGCGGCGGGACTCCCCGATCCCCGATATTACGCCTACAAGAACACTCTTCTCGTGCCTGTTGGAAAAAGGTACTTATTATTGTTTTTGTTCAATTTTAGCTTCTCATTGTGTTTTGACCCGCTAACTATACTAATTTTGGTTTTCTCATTGTGTAGGACATTTGTGTACCAGCCTCCTAAAGTGAAGGAACAGCGTACCTACGCGAGCATCCTTGGATGTTGTCTCCGGAAGTTCTTCCCAGGGATTGTCACCGAACCAGAGGGTCGCAGGAGTGTAGCTTGGACTTTCAGGCACTACTGTTACGCGGAGGATCCCGATGGCGTGTACCTCAACATGGCGCTTAAGACACTCGGCTATTTCTGGGTAAGTTTGTTTGACTTCTCATCATTCTATAAATCCGAGATTGCACTAATGGCTTTGACCCTATTTTACCTATGTGTGCATGCTTGTAGAACTTCTTCACCTGTCGGGAGGAGGACAAGGCCAAGTGCGAGGACATCCTTTTGACGATGGCCTCTAAGATGGTGACGGACATGCACTACGAGGCTCGCGTGAACTCTGTCCGCACTTGGTACGCCGAAAAGAACATTGCGCTGGAAAAGAAGCGTGCTCGGGACATCTTGATGCAGCCATGGCAGTACCTGCAGGTAGCGTCATTTCTATATTATCGATTTTGTTGACCGCCGTGTAATATCATTAATATGTGTGTTCTGTGCATGTAGGTGCCTCCTCCGTACGTCGGTAACAACAAGGACTGCCACCTCGCGATGGTAGCGTGGTGGACTAGCCCGGAGTATCTCAAGATACACGCGGAGGGAAAGGCAAAGCGGGCGGAGAACAAGGGTGGAACACACCGCCAAGGCAACCTCAGCCTCTCCCAATGCATACAAAATGAGGTGAGCAAATGCATTCTTTAATCCACCTATGTTCGTGCTCTCTTTTGCAATATCGTCTCCTTTTCACCTATGTTCGTGCCATCTTTGCAGAAATTGAAGACCGGCGTAGACCCCTCGCCCTTCGCCGTTTGGGAAAAGATGCGTACCAGGGATACGCCGGATCCTGAGACAGGGTCGATGTGGATCAGCCAGACCGCCGAGCTCCGGAGCAAGGGGTACAGGGAGAAGTTCAAGGAGCGCAACGGTGAGGAAGCTGACCCTCTCACCAGTCCACTTGACGTCGAGGCTGTCGTGCTTGCGGGGCAAGGCGCGGCGAATGGCCGCTTGTGGATAGGTGACGGCTCCATCGACCCTCGCACCGTCCCGTCTCTACGCCAGGTCCGCCGTGGGAGGGCGTCCGGTGCGCCTGCTGTGGAGACCCGCCCACGAGTTTCGAGTCTAGCTGTCGACGAGCTCCGGCAGCAGCTGGAGCAGCAGCAGGAGCAGATCCGGCGGCAGGACGAGCAGATGCGGCAGCAGCAGGAGCAGCATCAGGAGTATTGCAGGCAGCAGCAGGAGCATCAGAGGCAGATGATGGAGTGGATGTATGGCACGATGCAGCGCCTTGCTCCTGGGGACGGGACTGTTGCCATGGGAATGTTCCCTCCACCGCCTCCACCGATGTTCCCATGGGTATGTTCTCAAACTTGTCATTCTATGCATCTTATTGTTATAACTAAATTACTTGTGTAATGCGAGACTTTTTTCATGTTGTAGATGAATCCAGGATCGGCGGTGGATCTCACTCGATGGCGCCGCCGCTTGGTGGCCAGGATAATCCGGAGGGGCAGCCCCAAATCTCCAACCCTAACGTTGTCCGGAGGATGCCGTGGGTATGTTCGCACGACTTGTCAAAATGCCATTGTCACTCTAGTTAGCCATGCCATTGCCACTTTAGTTCAACTTGTCAAAATTTAGTTAGTTGAACTGTCAAATTTTACCCATTAGTTGAACTCGTCAAATTTTACCCATTAGTTGAACTTGTCAAATTTTAGTTAGCTTTCTTTTAATGCCACGACTATGCCATTTCCACCTAGTTGTCAAACTCATTATTTTTTTGCAAACATGTAGGACGATCCACCTCAATGATGTTGAGGACCTACTCCGCCGCCGGAAGGCCAGTAGAGGTTAGTTACCATTTCAACTTGCTACCACTCTCGTTCAAAAACTTACTTCATGTCTCACTTAGATCGACATAGCCAATCAATGAATCTCCAATGGTCAATTGTGTCTTTTGGTTTACCACATAGATCAACTTGTGTCTTATTGTTTACTACATCTAACTTAGATCATGTATTTTGGTTTACTACATCTAAACTTGTGCATATTCTTGAATTTGGATTTAAGAGCGTGACCAAAATATGCAACATATATCAACTTGTACATGGTTTACTTCAAGTCTTCTATGCAACTTTGTCTAAGAACCACAAATATGCACATTCATTGATTTAAACATCTAAACTTGTACATGGATGCGTTGTAGGATGACATCGATGGCATGGATGCGTTTCCCAATGATTTGATGCCATCATTTGTTGTACTGACCTTCCGTATCAGTACTGTTGTAAATAATGATACCTGGATGTCATAATTGTGATGTTTGTGCTCAAATTATGATGTTTGTGCTCAAATTATGAATTATGTGTGATCTGGCCCCTATATGGTTTGAATTTGATGTCGTGGGGTATTCTGGGATATATTGGCTATATATATATGTGTTTAAATTGCAGGAATGGAATAAAAAACAGAAACAAAACTGGACCATATTGTCAATTTGCCGTGTCAACACACACGGCAAAGATCTTTGCCGTGATGGGGCGCACGGCAAAGAGGACACGCGGCGCACACCTGTGCAACCTGGAAGCTGAGCGATGACCAAATGGTCACTTTGCCGTGCTGCCCAGGCCAATGCACACGGCAAAGATCGTTGCCGTGATGGGGCGCACGGCAAAGAGGACACGTGGCGCACACCTGTGCAACCTGGAAGCTGAGCGATGACCAAATGGTCACTTTGCCGTGCTGCCCAGACCAATGCACACGGCAAAGGGCTGAGCCATCGTTCCTGGCATCGGCTCTGTGCCGTGCGTTTTTTCAGGAGAAGCACACGGCAAAGGGCAAACGTGTGCCGTGCAGTGCTGAGAAAGGAGCACGGCAAAGAAGTCGTGGTTGCCGTGCTTAGCTGCGCAGGGATCACGGCAAAGAAGTAGTGTTTGCCGTGCGTAGTCAGGGAGAGCACACAGCAAAGATTAGTTGATCCGGGGTGAGGGTTGACCCTCTCTGACAGATCTTTGCCGTGCTTTGTTCAAAAAGAACACGGCAAAGGCTTTGCCGTGCTTGTTTTGGGAAGGAACACGGCAAACATTCTTTACCGACAGCTATTAGGCCGTGTGATGTTTGCCGTGTTCCGAAGTGCCTTTGCCGTGCCGTTTTGCCGCACGGCAAATTCCTGGTTTCCGGTAGTGTCTCCCGAAGTTCACTGCAATAATCAACTTTCGATAATCAACCATGTCCAGCATTGTGTGACCCAGCGGCCTCTTCTGATCTCTGGAATGTTAATCAGTTATGGAACACTGGTCTCCTGATTTCCATGGTTCCTAGCATAGATGTCGACTTCAAAATTGGGTTGGATATGAGCGGCAGAGGGTATATAATTTCGTGAAACGGCGGGAGACTTCCGAACTTTGTTTTGCAAGATATTGATACGTGGATCTTAGTCTCACAATTACTGTGAGATGAGGTTGTGAATCATGGTTGACCGGTCGGATATTGGTAGTTGATAAAGAAAGAGGAGGTTTAAGGGAATCTGATAAAGTCGTTTTTATTAGCTAGGAGTACACATAACAAGTTAGCAATGTATCACAGATTTAGACCGGAAATGCAGACATACACGTTTGATTTTTGACATAAACCATGCAACACATGCCCCCATCGATTTCTGCTAAGCGTTGATGCAGAGGTTGGTGGCGCAGTAGCTGTCGCACCCCAACTCGCACGTATCAGGACCAAGAGCCGTCGACCTGCAGTACTCACAGTCCGGCCCAGGCTGGGGGGTGCAGTCCTCGGCCCAATTCGCCCCGTAATCGTTGCCGCCGTTGCACCCCTGTGTGCAACGGGAGGCACACTCGCTGCATGATTCATGTCTGCGTCGGCCCAAATGCCGGCCCTGGCGCGGGCACGGGCGCCGGCCTAGGCGCGGCAGCTGTTGGTGCCCGCTCCGGCACCGGCCCCAATGCGGGCACCTACACAGGTGCGGCAGCCGGTGGCGCCAGCCCTAGCGTCGGGCAGCGTCCGAAGGAAGGAAGGACCAGAACGGCGAGAACGGCAACGACCGCGGCCGCCTCAAGGGCAGCTGAGCCTAACACCATGGCTGTGGATCGATGATTGGAGAAGCTAAGTGGTGTCTAGGTGAATAACAAGGAATATGACAAGTGTCTAGTTGAGGCAGCAGGTGATGCTATGTGGCGCTCTCTGACAGATATGTTCCGTGCTTTGTGGCGCACAGCAAAGGCTGTGCCGTGCTGGTTTGGAAAAGCACACGGCAGAGATTTTTTGCCGACACGTATTATGTCGTGTGGGCTTTGTCGTGCGAATAGGCACGACAAAGCCTTTAACGTGTTCCGCTGGACCTTTGCCGTGTGATTCGGCCACACGGCAAAGATCTGGTTTCCGATAGTGTATTATAGGGAGGCACAGTCACCTGTTAATGCATGCAAACGGATATAAATCTCTACCTATCTACTTTAGTGATAGGAGTAGTGTATGCAACAAGGGTAAGCTGGTTTGATGAACATATACTCCAGTCATGCAAGGAAGAACAAGCCCTCTCGCGCCGCCCCCGCGAGGCGGCCGGGAGGGAACCCTAGCCGCCGCTTAGCCCCCATCTGTTTGATGAACATGGATATGCTCGCAGCTTTGGAACCTCATCTATTTTAACGGTGAAGTAAACTGATATAAAGGTTAAATGGCTCAAGCTTTGTTATTTTTTCAGTATGTGCATTCCTTGCATAGTCCAGAGTTTCAGTTCTGAAAGAGATTGAAGTTATAGTTTTTTATTTATTTTGTTCAGTTAAGATGTTTAAAGAATGACTTACTTTGAGTAAATTTGAAGTTGACGTGGTATAAATCTCTAAATTTTCCTTCTTTCATGCGTGTTCTGGTATCACTGAAAATTACTGTTCGGGCACCTCCATTGATATCATGCATGGAGCGTAGTCTACTGAAAGTTATTTGTTCTTATGCATTACTGAATAATCGTTAGATGTGATCTTATGCTAAAAGTGATTGACACATAATCTTAGTCTACTGTTGTGTTGTGCGCCACACTTCTTTGCCATTTGCCCACCATGATCGCTATTATCCTCATTGCGTATTTTGGTTTATTATCCTCATTGTCTGGTACGGCTGATACTTCGGTGCTTGGGAGTCGACATTCTCTGCTCCAATTACAGCTTCATGAGAACCATGGCAGCGAATTGCAGCTCCACTGCCCGCTCTGCTTGGGGAGGTGCTGGCATCGATGGCGAGCAGAGCCGACGCAGATGACGTCAGAGAGCATCAAGACGAGCGTCGCTGGCGGCCGGTGGCGAGATCGAGCGAAACCTCATTGGCCTGCCCCGGACTCTCCATATATAAGTATAGATCAAGTACTGCCTCGACGCACATCAATGTGAGTTTTCATCAGGCCTTAGTGCTCACTATTATTGTGATCTCTATTTGGTTCAATGTAAAATGAGGTATATCATGACTGTTTTACAGAATCCCCAAATGCCCAGATAGTTAATAATATCTCTAATTTATAAGCAGCAAAGGTCAACATTATTATAGATATAATATTTTCTAAGATTCTGTGCTTCTATATTAATCATACTTCTGGTTTATTATCAATGAGATCAGTCACAAATTTTTGAAGATGGTTATTTTTCCTGTTATATTTAGCATGCCAGACGAAATGTATGTTTAGATTAGAAGTGCAAAGAATCCGTGAGTTCTTACTGGTGTTCCCTTTTCTAGAGGATTCCATTTTTAGGTGCTTGCATCCCTCCTTTGCAATTAGATTTTTTGTACATGATGGTTGCATCTTAACATACTCACTGGAGTGCAGTGGTCTGATCTTTTGGGACATCACTATCATTTTTGCTTTCACTGATATCCACCTACACCCCATCGGCTACATGTTGTGTTAGCATCAAATGCCTATGCCGAGGACATTTATCAGTCAGATTTTCATTTTGCTTATCTTCGATTTGCAGGTGTAGCAGTTGCTGAGCTACAGTTTTTTCATCCTGAGGATGTACCACCAGAGAGCTTCTGGATGCCACTTGTGACGCTTGTTGAGGTAGGCCGTGGCTGGATCTTCTCCCTTTCTTCCTCTTTTTTTTCTGTGCTGGACTGGAAGGACGGATGGTTGGTGTTAAACATGTACCAGAGTTGGTTGCTTCTTCTACTGAAAATATCAATATAAGTGCAGCAGCCCCATGGCTGAATTTTGGATCTCTTGCTAATCATATTGCTGACCATTCAATAAATTTGGAAGTACAAAGCATGAGTATGGGCTTCCCCTTTTCTCTCTAAATTATCATGTTTACATGTATGATTGCTCAACCAGTTGCTCTTCAAAGATGTTGTTTCTCATACACAATAACTTTTCTCTCTTATAGTGAGTTATCTTTTGTGTCTCCTCGATTTCCACCATTCTCATGTGATACATTTACATTTTATTTGTTTGTTGAACCAATTCTGCAGTAACATTATACTCTACAGTACTAATCGAGTATATATATGTGCAGTTGTCTGTGCATCCTCGGTTCATATATCTATGATGTTGCTTGTGTTTCTTATTTTCTTGTAGATATGCAGATGCTTTCTTGTTTCTGTTGCATTTAAGTTCAGAGGATCTGTTCTTTTTGGGACTTCCAGTCTGCTTCCTTATTGATTTTAGGACGCATAGAATTTACAGAACTGTATCATATAGTCCATCCTTTATTTAATGGCAGATACATAATCAGTTTATAAAATATTTAGCATGGTTTTGAGTTGGATTCGAGTTTCATGAAGCACCAGGTTATGCTGATCAACTTCAGATCTTCTTATTGATTGGTTTATTGTGTTAGTTGGTTTTGGGTGCCTCAGAGGTCACATGCCTCGCAATGGCCATGGAGGCTTTGCACGTATGCCGACCAACTGTAAATCTTATGGGTTGAGTTTATTGTGTTATTTCAATCTAGGTCTTGCCGAGGTCGTAGACCTTGCAACGGACACACGAAAGGTTCTTATGCATGCAGTTAAGTTTTGTTCGAGTGCATTCTTACTTTTGTACTATCATGTGATAGTGTTGTATGAATTTCTATATGGTGTAAGTTAAATTAATGCATAAAAGATTAATTAATTATCAACAATAAAAAAAGCGTGTGGCAACAATGTAGTAGTTGCATCCCACAGTTGCGCAGTCGCGAAGAGAGTGTATCTGCCATTTTTATTTTTCAGTTACAAGAAGAGAGTGCAAAGCAACATCTTCAACCTCATCCTTTGAGAACCGAAGACTGACTCTGATCTCAAAGGCATGTTCCTTCAAGCTTGTGTATTATCCACACTCCATTTTTTGTACATGAACAGTCTGTTTGTGTGATGCAACTTGTTGATTGTGTACTTGATTTCAGTGAATAGCACACCAAAAGTTCTAACTAATGGCACCATTTATTATTCTGTATAATAGGTAAAACAATGGCAAGAAAGTAAGAGATAGTACTCCTGCCCATGTTTGTACTTACTTCCTCTTCTTAAGTAAGCATTAGTGATGGTTATGGCATTATAAGCATGATGAAATGATACTGCTACTAAACTATGAACACCAGTTGTTTTCTATATAACCAGTTCTTGGATCTGCACATTGCTTTGAACAAGTATCACGTAGGTGCATGTATTGTTGTGGAGTGCAAAACTTCAGATTTAAACTCTTTTTACTTATGGTTTCTCACTTCAAGTTATGAACATTACGTGCTTGTAATGTTTTCCCTAAGTCTGTAGTCCTCAACATGATCTCTGAATTTAAAAGGAGACCTTCTGTTGTACGATTAAAATTAAATGTATGGACCCCGAGCTCCTTCTGGTATTACAGAAGAAAACAACATATGTTTTCTGAATTTCGGTTCTGGAGGTTCTGTGATTTTTTTTCCTTCATCACAGTGGTATTCTTTTACCTGCAGCTTACATTCAAACTATAATGTCACTTTATCTTTTGACCGAGCTGAGAACAATGATTATCAATAGTGTGTTATGGATCGGTTTGAGAGATACATTCAGACTGTAATTTTTGGGAGAAGCTATCACAATGGTATTCTTTTACCTGCAGCTTGCTCCTCCGCCAGATCTGGACGAGCTTGCTCCTCCGCCTCCGCCAGCTTCCTACACTCAGGGCGGCCTCTCCTCTCCGGGAAGCTTCTCCCAGCAGGGCTGCAAGGTACGACTCTCTTCTTCTCCCATCAATCTCTCTTCTCTTCGCCTCCCCTGTTCTTGTATGTTAGCTTTCTGCTAGCAATTCAATGCTAGCTCATACATATGGCTAGCCTTAGAGGTTAGCTGATTAAACATTTTGGATGTTAGATTGCTGCTGGCAATTGGATGCTAGCTGTTGACCTTTGGAGGTTAGCTCATTCGATTAAATAGTTGCTGCTGGTCCCTTTTAGCTGATTAGATCATTGGAGTACTAGGTTGGTCTACTAGCTATTACTATAACATTGATGCTCTGTTAGTATATGGCTGCTAATTTGTTGATGGTTATTTTATTTATACTTTGCAGTGTCACAATGGCTTGTTAAAGGAATCTCACTACACCATATGTACTCTCCTTTTTGTCGAGGGTTTGATAACACTAGGAAGATGCAGACATCAATCCAGATGAACTATTCTTTTAATAGGAGAAAGATCAAATTGGCTCACCTTTGTACTCTCCTTTGTGAGGGACTTGGAGCAGTTTACAATGATAGCTGATCATTTGTATATTGCTCTATCATATGTATAAGGTGTAATGTCTTAGTTTTGTCTTTCATTTCTTTGGCTATTGACATACAAATTATAGTGTTTTGGACATGATTTTTGGTTTAGACACGCAAGTAATGTCTGTTTGGTAAGGACAGTTGATTGATTTCTATCTTATTTGAAATGTGTGGTCATTGCCGACATGTCTTTCTTTTCTTCTATTGTTTGGCGTGTGCGTTTGCCTAATGATCTCTTAACACATTTAGACATTTATGCTTGGCTGAAGATGTTTGACTAAGACAATATTTAGTGCTGCAAGAACGGATGGCTAATGCATTAAATATCATGCTTTTCTATTTATCCTTAGAGTAAGCCGTAGTAAAATGTTTGCGACTATGTTCTATGTAATAGAAAAATGTGGAATCCTTTTTATTCTCATAGCCTATGATAACAATATGGTCTTGCTTTCGGCTGTTGCGTAGTGCCAGTGCAGTGTTTAAATTTCCACTGTTAATTTATACATTGAAGTAAAACGATTATTTATGTTTAGGTGCAAAATTTTAAAATCAAATGATGTTGAAATAATGTGGTAGTTGCATCCGGCGGTTGCGCAGTCGCGCAATGGTCATCTAGTTTCCCAAAACCCTAGGGTCGAGCGCCGACCATGGCGGCCGCCGCAGAGGCGAACCTGGCGGGCTGGCCCGGCCCCGCACGCGCTTCGTCTTCATCGGCCACGCCGGCTCCGGCAAGTCCAGCCTCGTCGTCGTCGTCGCCACCAAGCAGTTTCTGGAGCACATCCCCAAGGTGATGCCCCACACTCGCCTCCCCGCCAACTGCTTCCATGGTCGTGTCCCTATTCCCGCTGCGTGCGCCACGCCAATCCCCGTGCTCGCCGCGTGCGCCACTTCGGCGGCGGCACGGACGCCTCTCCCGGTCTCCCGCCGCGCACGTCCCCACCATCCGCTACGGCGCCGCCTCCTCCCCGCCACGGCACAGCCTTCTCCCCCGCCACAGCCTGCCGCTGCACCGCGGCCCCCTCCTCCGCGGCGGCGGCCTCATCCCCCTCCACCTGGGACTGGAGCCGCCACTTCGCCAAGGTCAACCAGGTCAAGAGCTACTCCTCAGTCTCCAGCTTCTAGACATTGAAATCTCCTTCACACGTTAAATAAAACCTAGCAGTTGAAATCGATATACTACTTCTCTGAGGACCGTGGACGCGAGTTCGCCCGTTGCATACGAGGCTACCACCAAGCTGCAACGTTGTCATGGGCAGCATGTACCGCTGTCTTGATCACCTATTTATTTGTCTATGAAGCCAGCTTCATCATCTACTTAGAGGACCAGGATAACGTTGAGGTTAATAAGCTAATAGACAATACCTTTGATAGCTCTGAGGATCGGAGGTACTGTGTTGTCTTAGCACTAGAATTTGAGGAACTACAAACCTTTCTATTACTAGGAAACATGCCCGTGCGTTGCAACGGGAGAAGGAAAAATGTCAAGATTCAGATGACAACATTTGTGTGATCAAAATTTTGTTGCATGGTCTATCGACATGTGTAATCCTACCCAGAGTTCGCCCTCCTTCTATTATCTCCTCCAACAGAGAATGAGTGGCGGCGAAGTCCAAACGGAGTTGCACATGATTTTCTATTTCTTGCTATTTTTTCAAAATAAATCTATCCAATTTAACCTTTATTAAATGGGTGTGTTTTGGTAAAATGATATTTAGTATTTATATACAACATTTTTATATAGTTTAACTTCATAATTTTTTTCATATAAAATTTATGTTATTATTTTGGTAAGATGTCTCGCGTAGGTAGTAACATTTAAGTATTTTTTTATTAGTCTAACGGTTAGATTTTTAGTTACAACTGTTGGTTGTGTACCGAAAATTCTGTTTGTTGAGTCTTATGCATTTCAGTAGGATTTTTTTAATGTTATATCTTTTTATGTTGTCTCTAGACTTTGTTGTGACTGTCACTATTGAATTTGCAACTCATAAATCGTGGTTGGTTGAAAAAAATGCTTGTATTCTACCGGGGGTGTGTGAATGTGCATGTGATTCTACACTTTACTCAGACCTAAAATATCTCATTACATATGTTTTGAATTTGCTGGTCAATATTTAAGGTTAGCAACTCTTTCGTATTGAGTACCCAAAAACAAACTCATGTATTCAGCAAAACATGTGGTGTGAGTCCATGTTTCACTTGGGTATAAATCACTTACAAATATTTAAAAATTGCCAATCACGGTTGGTATTTTTAATATATTTCCATAATGCGTATTCACATCGAGCTTGAGCTTTTTGCCCACTGTCACTGTGAGTTCTTGATTCACTATGCAGCGAGTTGAGAAATTTGTTGTGTTAAGGATGAATCCAGAGGAGCCGGCAAGGAGATTGAAAGAGCATCAAGGGCAGTGGGAGTCGTGGAGTAGCATCTTGTGGATGCAGAATCCATACCACCGGTGGCCGTGGAGGCCAGATGCGAGTATCTTCCTCTCCATCAATCTTTCTCTCTCCCGGAGTCGACCTGCAGCCGTCGACCAGCTGCACCTCCTACGACCTTGACCTTCAGCGGAGACGAGCCCCCACAGCTTTCTCCCTCCCTCGACAACCACTGCTGCCGTGGGATGCAGACCCACGAGCACACTCCTGATGCGGCTGCTGTTCTCAGGGACCTCGCCCAGGGTGGCACAACCGTCTAGCACGCCGCACTCCGTCTGCACAATGCTGAGGCTGCGGGTGCGGCTCTGTTTGACCTTGCACCGGAAAACGTCCACGTTGTGCCCGCCCCTCCTGATGTGCACGTCCTAGACTATGATGGCGCCGATGTGCCCGGCTCTGTTCGACCTTCGTCGTGTCCTTCCTTGCCTCCAATCCCACAATCCATGCCGCCAGGATCCATCCATTGAGGACGTGTCGTGCTGGATCTGTAGGAGGAAGGGGAAGGTAGGGCGGCGCCGCGAACTTGAATGTATGTTACCGCCGGTCCGGAAACTCCGGCATGTACACGTCCGTCTCCAGCATCATCAGCACACACCAGTTGGTGGGGCTGCACCAGGGCCGTCTCCAGAAATTTGAGGCCCCGGTGCGGAATGTAAATCAAAATCATAAAATTAAACATAAATCCTAACGCAGCCCGCCGATCAGGTTGACCTCGCATGACTGCGACGCCAGCCCGGTCGATACGTTGAGATTGACCTTTTATTTTGAGTGAACTTAGCAGACCGAAACTCATTGAATATGCTGAAAAAAGAGGTCGTGGGCATCAAACAAAACAAGAAGAATAGATCATGTGATACTGTGATAGGAGTAGGTATTTTTCCTAAGCCACAGCAGCGCGTGCGACGCGTCGTCTAAAAATGGAATAGACATCATCGTGTGAAACAAAATAAGTAGACAACGTTATATGGGCCTCGTCACATAAGCCCATACGCATACTCCTGGCCCATTTAGACCATCTTCTTCTCACGTACAACTGACAGAAAGGCAAAGCTTGGATCGAGCGTCATGGCGCTTCCGGTCAAAGAAAAATTACGAGGCACATCGCTTCTCTCTGCTGGGCAGCTGGATACTGGAGGCAAGGCAAGTTGTTCATCGGACTAATCTCTCCGCCACCAGAGACCTAGGGCGGCCGCCCCTATGGCGTGTCCTTCGATTTGGAGGCCCCAAAATTTCGGGGGCCTTGTGCCGTCGCACAGCTCGCACGCCCCCGTCGACGGCCCTGGGCTGCACACCTCGGTAACGTGCTCACACAGTATCCTCACGGGCACGGACATCTCCGTGGCCTTCATCCCCAATCGTGAGAACATGTCCTCTTCTCGGTCGACCACATCTGTTCCCTGTGGAGTAGAAGGTGAGGCAGGAGCACCCATCTTCACGAGGAGCACTCTGATCATTGCAGGCGTCAGGCGATGGCGACCGGCCGCGAAGGACTCGAAGTTGAGATGACCGACGCTGCCCCCGGGGTTCGTCTGCGCGTATGCGCAGTTGCTGCCGGTTTCCTGCCGCCAGATCGCTCGCACGGGAGAACAGTTTTTTTTCCATGTGAAACGTTTTTTTGACTTATCGGTGGCACCGGTGCATAATATGTGATTTGGTGGGAGGATAAAATCGGAAAGAAAAATGACTCGTACCACAAGAAATCTTAATACTTTTATTATTAGGTATAGATTTGATAGCTCTGAGAGGTTAATAAGTCACTACTTCTGGTGCTGTATGTCCGGCTGATTTATTTCAGCACCAAGAAGCTCCCACCCATCTGGAAGTAGTAAGTCACATGACCCGTACCTTAGTTAAAGCATGCCATGAGAAAATACAGTGGCTATTCTTTTGCAAGCCATTTTTGGCTGATGGGCCGTCACTGTGAGTACCATGAGCAATACTGTGAAGTTGCATTTTTCCTGCAAATACTGCAGTGTTTTGTAAGAAGAATTTATAACATCCAAAGAATTCTAATAACTTTATATATAAAATTAGAAAGTGTGCACGACAGAAAGAACACTCTTGTATGTGTCATTCTAAGTTTATTTCCATAATAACACTCATTCATAATTATTTGAATCTGGTCGTATTGCTTCCTGTTCAGTACTAGTACTGTTCTGCAAGTGAGGGCAACATGAGTAGTATGCAGTCTGAGCTGAATAAGATTATAAAAACAATTAAGTTTTACCAGTGCTAGGCCAGACTACTTCAAGAACACTGTAGGTAAGACTACTTATCAATGAAATGTTTGTCTTAAAGCTAAACTGAAATATGTTAGATTCAAGTAATTATGTGATATTCTGCTTAGATTCAAGTTTCTGGGATCCTCCGTGTTTCTTCACAAAGGATAACTTTCTGCTCATGTTCTTTTATTTATGATTCTTCTACGGTTACATTATTTACAAAACAATCTCTTGGTTGGTGCAGATTTTGTGTGGTGGTGTTTCTTTAGTACCACTCACCAATCGTTTTCTTTCTGAAAGTTTTTTCACAGCCAATGCAAAACAAAATGGACGCGAAGTCCAGACCAGCAGTGTCAAGTTCCCAAAGCAGGTCAGCCCCCATCTCAAACTTCTATTTGTTTTCTTCTTGTTTGGTATTTCTAGCATTCTCCTCACTTCGTTTGATAACTTCAAGGTTTGATTCACTGTTTGGTCAAGAATTTTCAAGAAGCAATATCATTTGATTTGAGTGGTGTCAACTATTAGAAACCATCTAGCCTGATTGTATATATCCGTCTTTTTTTATTGCCTACATGGTTCAAAAGTCAGCTTTGCGGATTAACATGCTTAGGGAGGGACAATTATCATTTCCTATTTTCTGCTCGTATTAAACATGTCCAGCTTATATAATGTCTTTTATAAATCTGAATGTATCATATCTCTTGATATTGTGCTCGAAAGTACCGTGAGCCAACTAAAACTAAACTTGACAGGGCAAAGACCTGCTTCTGCTCCTGCTGCTGCAACACAGAGAACTGTCTCTGCACCTACTGCTGCTCCAACACAGAGAACTGCTTCTGCACCTACTCCTGCTGCAACACAGAGAACTTCTGCTGCTGCTACAACACAAGGAACACAACAGAAAATTAAGAAGCATGGAATGGTTTCATCAACAAAGTAAGCTGCTGTAATATGTTGTGGAATGCTGCCATATATTGTCAAATGATGTCAAACATATGTTGTCAAATGCTGTCACATTTGAGTAGTGTCGTGGATTAATGTTTGTTGATGTAATGTAATGTTTGAATTCTGGTTGCCTCTGTCATATATAGTACTACTAAGAAAATTCGCGCGGCGGCACGCCGCGCCTGTGTGGTGACACAACAAAATAAAATTGGATAAGGTCGAATTGTTGCGGGACATCAAAAAATTTAGATCAAAATTATGATGGAACCTAAGGTTGTTTCCAGAAGGTACAGAGCCCGCCAGAGAAGGAGCCGAGAGGGGCCGGAGGTGGCCGACTTGGGGAAAATGCCACGCCAGTGTTTTTAAATCCTCATTTGAAAATGGCGATGTTCTAAAATTGTTTAAGCTTGCAAATCATGCGTGCTTAGAAAAGAAATCATTTTAAAAATTGTTGGGCTTGGAGATTGCTCAAATTTGAAAATTGCTGTAGCTTAAAAAAAGTTACGTTTTAGAAACACTTAGATTTTAAAAATTGGTTAAAGAGGAACTGTATTAAGATAAGAATTCTTTTGTCGTTCATAAAATGATCGCATCCGAAAGAATGTTAAAATTTCTGGAGCTCCTAAATCTGAAATTTGGAACAAAACGGCATACGCCGCGGTCGTTTGGTTAGAAGAAAAAAATATCGCGGAGTAGAATATTCAAATTTGGAAATGTCTACATTCGAAAGTTGAAATTTGGATCGAAACGGCATACGCCGTGGTCGTTTGGTTAGAAGAAAAAATACCGCGGAGTAAAACATTCAAATTGGAAATGTCCGCATTCGAAAGTTGTTTAGATTATAAATTTGTTGGTATTCAAAAAAATGTATGTGTTCGGAAGTTGTTCAAATTTTTAAAATGGTCAAATTGGGGAGCTATTCATGTTTGAATTATATTCACGTTTATTAAATGCTCAAATTTTATGGTCATGTTGACATATTTCTGATATCTGTGAGTACCACGGTATTAAAAAATTCAAATTTGTTAACGTCTAGAGTAAAATTTGTTTATATTTCAGTTTTCGCAAGTCTGCATGTGGGGACCCCAGACCGGCAGTCTGAGACCTCCAGTATGCATACATTCACGATCCCATGATCAGTCAGTCGTGAACAACATACTTAAGTTGGCATTGCAGGTACATCATTCATTACATAACGAATACACGTTTCGCAAAATCTGGTCACATGACCCAGTCTTAAACAACCGCCACGCAGGGCAGAAAACACATATAGCAGCGGAAAACTTCAAACACAAACGTGGCAAAGCCCAAGTCATGCCTTGACTACCTACAGGCAGCTGACTGGGAAGACGGCCTAGTTCGCAAAGACGTCGACGAACTCTCAATCTTCCGCATACTCCTCATCTTCGTCGTAGTCTTCTCAATGAAAATCTGGACATTGGAATATCCAGGGCACAGCCATGAGTACAATTATGTACTCGCAAGACATCCCGAATGAAGCTTATAAGATGCAATCATGCTTATATGGTGGAATAGGTAGGCTATAATTAGGGTTTACTACCCATGATGGATGAAAAATTCATCATGGTTGATTAACAATTTTATATCTCTGTTGAAAAAGGATACTTCAAAATATTATAGTTTCTCTGGTGGATATTGCATACCCGAGAGATTTTGACAAAGAAGGTTTTAAGAGAAGAAAGATTTTCTTTGTAGAACTTCTTGTAAAACAACCTCCGGTTTTCCATCATCCGTACCTCCCAGGTACAAAGTTCACCTTTCCAGTACCTCCCAGGTACAATTCCTTTTCCCAAAACTTCATTTTGAAAACATCGACACAATGCTAGACGACATTGACCATTCAGCTGTCCATGACCGCGGACGCGGCTATTCGAATAGTTTTGACTCTGCAGAGTTTGTACACTTTCACCACACCATCCGGTACACCTGCCGTGAACACCACGGACTGCCCGCGACAGTATGCGAACATCAGATAACCGATCATAACTTCCACTATGTCTATGCTAGTATGCGATTACCTCTTCAGTGGGTTTGTTCTCCCCGGCACCGAGTGAGCTAGCCGTATCGATCCGGTTGCCCCTAGACATCACACCGCCATGGCAGGAGACCCACTGTTGCTTGCCGGTGGCACTCGCAGTCCACACTTTGTATGCCCATATCCAGCATTCGGTTCCGGGGACTTTAACCCCTTCTAGCCAATTGAGGTAAAGTCTCACACTAACACAAACAAGCTTCCATTAAGCCCGTGCCCATTTTGAGTGATGTGGTTGTACGGTAGGGCTGTCAGGCACAAGACTAGTCTATGTGTCGTTTTCGAAAAACATTTCCAAAACATCTTCTTCACAATCCTCCCGTGGACAAGGTCCCACCTTTCCCGGGTTTTTCTTTTAAAACCTTTGTTTTTCGAAAACACACTTTTAGGGGTGTCCACTTAGGGACTTCAAAATTATTAACTTGTGGTGGTAAATATTCCATATGGTGGCTAAGGGCTTGGTAACACCAAGTTGTAACTAATGGCAATGTAATAATTTATAAAACTTTTGTTTTTCCAAGTTTTTGTAATGGCCATATCAAAAATAGTTTTGTTTTTCCAAGTTTTTGTAAAACTTCAGAAGTAAATCATGCATGATATAATGATAAGTATAGTAGCAAGCATTTGGGAGCTTGCCTTGGTACTGGTCAAAGTCTTGTCCCTGAAATAAACAGGATTGACAATAGGCCTCCTCAGCAACAGCTTCTTCCTCGGGTTCTAGCGTCGCAAAAGAGAGTAACCACCAATCAGTACCAACTAAAGGTACATACTAGCAACAAGCATCACATACAGCAAGCAAACATCATTGCACAACAATCATCTACTTTTCAAAAATAAAAATCTACCACATATTTTTATTTGAAAAGAAAACTAATAGAGCTATGCTCTAGTTTGAGAATTTTATTCTCAAACCAAAATGCAATGGGGTCAGTGGGTGTACCACTATCAACCAAAGCATAAAGAGGTCATTTAGCCTCTGGTCATTTACAAAAGTCACCTAAACACAAGCTAGACAAAAATCTATTCATACTAGTGAGTCACAAATATTATCAAAAGTAATATTCTAGTTAAACATGCTTTGCTAAGGGCTAAGTAATATCCAAACAAGGGTGACATGCTATTCAACCAGTAGCAACATAACAAGCTACTGATGTTCACACAACACTCTCTAAAGTCATTCCATATAAAAGATTTTTATCCTCATACAATCCCTAAATGCTAGAAAAGTCTAGGAAATAGTCCTACTAGTGATAATATCCTCTCACAACACATGAAGCACTGAACTTCTCCTAGCATGTTATCAATATGAAGTAACACAATCATAACAGAGAATATCAAACCTACACATGCTAGAAATCACAAAAAGAATACTAACCCATATTATAAAATTAAATAGAACTATAAATAATTATTATCAGAAAAACATAAAATCTAGTTTTGCTCACCCAATTAAATCTACAGCTCAATAAATCACACCAAGATAGGATTAGGTACTCCTAAACATATACAAGCCAACACAATTGGATTCACTTCAAAAATCATCACCAAATAATTTCCAAAAATCCTAGAATAGCCTACTGGACATTTACAGAAATGCATGCCATTTTAATTAGGTTGATCTTTAGCAAGCAAGACCAAGTTCTACTGCTAGGTAACACTTAGAGCTTTCCAAAACAGTTGAGTTTGCATTTTTGTGATTCTTAGAAAAAAAAATATTTAAGTTTTAGTGAAAACCAGTACTTCTGCCTCTCCATTTATTTCTCCAAAAATAATGACTAAAATGTAGATCTACAAGTTGGGTGTGTTTAAGAACTTGCAGAGGTACTACCCAGATTTTTGGTTTGATTTTATTTTGCATTTTCCTATTTTAAACGGATTTAAACCAGAGACACATATTCTGCCAGTTTCTAAAAACTGAAAAACACAGAAAAGAAAAAAAAAACGGCGCACGGGCCGAATCTCGCTGGGCGAGCCCAGCTAAGGCCGAAAGCGGCCCAATATGGTGCGCGCCCGCGGCGCGGCGCGGGAAATGGCTTGGTTTAAAGAGAGCCGTCGATCTGGAGATCGACGGTTCAGGAGCGTCTTCTTCCTCTCCTCTCTCTCACTACGGCGACACGGGGACGAGCTCGGGCTCGGGTTTCCTCACCTAGGGGCGTTGTAGGGCAGTGGCGTGAGGTCGGGGTAGTCACGTGTGCTCGAGGCAGTGCAGGGACGGTCGCAGCAGCAGCAACGGCGCCACGGCACAACTCCGGCGAGTTCAACGTCCGGGGCGGCGTCGAGGACGGCGGCGACGTTCCTGCGGGTAAACGGCCAGGAGATCGTGTCAGGGAGGTGTTCTAGACTCCAGGGGGTGAGATGGTGCAAAGAGATCGAAGAAAAGGGGAGTGGAACGGCGGCAACCTCCAAACGGATCTCGCTCGGGTCCGGCGAGGTTTTCTTCCTCGCCTCGCTCACAGAGAGCGAGCGAGGATGATTGAGTGGTGTGGGGCGTGTGCGGGTGGTGTGTGCGAGTGGGTGGCGAGGTGAGAGGCTCTGGTGTGGTTTAAAGGCACGGGATGATCATCACCTCCTCTCGGGGTCAACGGCAGGGGCGGGTGGTGTGTCGTGTGCACGCCAACGCTGGCCCCAGGCTTCCTCTGCTCGTCAACCCATGTCTCCACGGACGCACACACGGTTGGCAAGGCGAGGACGCGAAGGAGAGTGAAGAAACGTGCATCTTCTCCTTGCCACGGTCGCCTCCCAGGTCACCTCCACGGCTCCACCGTTTCCCCTTAAGTTGACCTCTCCAAAGGCATCCAATGGCATGGATCGAGAGTGGGGACATTGGGGAGTAGAGTGGACAAAGTTTCCCTCCCTGGTTTACCCAAAAACAGCACGAAAACGTGCTCCCAAAAATCACCCCGAACAGTTTTCTGTAAAATTCAGAAATTTGAAAAACGGCTAAGTGTTGGAACTGCTAAGGCATAGCAAAAGTTCGTGCCTGTTTCACCTAGCGAATAAAATCCATTTGGAAAACTTTCAACTGGTAAATGATCACCAAGTTGAATACTTCCAGGAAATATTTTTGAACCATTTTTGAAAAATGCTAAAGGGTAGGGAAACATGCTGAACAGTGGGCTATTCTCTGTTCTGTTTCTGGTTCTGTTTTTTTTTCTGTTTTATTCTGTAGCCACTAAAACAAGCATATATCTAATGGTTATAAAAGTCCAAAAGGTGATCTAAGGACATGGGGTTGCAGTCCACACACCATAGATCATCTCCAAACTCCAAGATCCCATAAAATCTTATTTTAGCCACATAAAATAATAGGTCCAAAACAGCAAGTTTTAACAGATTTCAGAGAAGAAAAACCTAATTAGAAAATTCTAAAAATTTATTTTCCTCAAACCACAAGCACTAACATACCACACATAGATGATCAAGGCCACAAGCACAAGTTGGTTCAAACATAGGTTCAAAATTTGGTCTCCCACTTATATATTACAAAGGGGTTAAAATTTTGGGCTGTGACACTGCACTTAAAATTTGTTTAAATTTCAGAATTGTTAAAATTGGGAAGGCATTCAAAATCTTGGAACATTCAAATTTGAATTGTGATCGTACGGCGTGAATAGCCAGTGTTTATTGGTATGTTCGTGTTCATATTTTTGTCACATTTGTAGGTATCGTGCTGCAAAGAAAATTAATTTGAAAATTTCCATGTTCAAACTGTGTTCAGATTTTAATGTATCGAAATATAAAAAGGTCTGTATTTATGAATTGTTTAATTTCCGAAAGTTGGCGAAATAGTTAGATTTGGAAAAATTTATACGTTTTCAAATTCTGCAGGTTTAGAAATTATTGAGACTGTATTTGGAAAAATATAAAAGCTTTTAAAAAGAAAAGTAAAATAAAAATCAAAGGGAAAAAAGAAAAAAAGAAAAAGCAGCAGAGGTTTGTAGAACAGCAGCAAGTTTCACTTAAGTGAATTACCCAAGGTTTATCGAACTCAGGGAGGTAGAGGTCAAAGATATCCTCTCAAGCAACCCTGCAATTAAGATACAAGAAGTCTCTTGTGTCCCCAACACACCCAATACACTTGTCAGATGTATAGGTGCACTAGTTCGGCGAAGAGATAGTGAAATACATGTAATATGGATGATTATAAGTGGTAATTGCAATCTGGAATAAAGATGGCAGCAAGCAAACATGTAGCAGAACTTGTTGTAAACAGTATTTCAATGCTTAGAAATAAGGCCTAGGGATCATACTTTCAATAGTGGACACTCTCAACAATGATCTCATAATTGAATAAATAAATACTACTTTCAAACACTCTCTTGTTGGATAACAAACACCATTCATTGCGTAGGGCTGCAAAAGCACACCTCAAAGTCTGAGTAAACAAACACCGACAACGTCATAAAGGAATCACACACGATGCGCACACTGTCACCTTCACACCGTGGAGAGTGAATCCGGAGTTCATATTAAAGTAACCTCTAGAGTGGCATAATATATAAAGAGTAACATCTACTTATTCAACTAGATTACAAAGCTCATGATCACATAAAGATCACACCATGGGAGAGAGAGATAAACCACATAGCTACCGGTAGAGCCCTCAGCCTCGGGGGAGAACTACTCCCTCCTCATCATGGGAGTCAGCAGCGGCGATGAAGATGGCGGTGGTGTCGATAGAGATGACTCCGGGGGCAATTCCCCGTCCCGGCGGCATGCCGAACAGAGATTCTGTCCCCCGAAACATGTCGTCGATGGCGGCGGCTCTGCGGAACTCTTCGTGGAAATTGACTCTGTATTTTAGGGTTTGCGCTCGGGGGGAATAAATAGGCGAATGGGCGATGTCGGCGGACCCCCGAGGGGCCCAAACCACAGGCTGGCGCGGCAGGAGGTGGGGCCGCGCCGCCAGGTGGTTTGGCCACCTCGTGGCGAGTCTTCGTCTCTCCTTCGGACTCCGTGTACGTGTTGAAAAATAGGGACGTGGCCTTTTGTTTCGTGCAATTCCGAGAATATTTCCAGAAGTAACTTTCTGAAACCAAAAACAGCAGAAAACGGGGAACTGGCACTGTGGCATCTTGTTAATAGGTTAGTCCCGAAAATGCATAAAATGATATAAAGTGTATATAAAACATGTAGCAATTGGTATAATATAAGCATGGAACATCAGAAATTATAGATACGTTGGAGACGTATCAAGCATCCCCAAGCTTAGTTCTACTCGTCCTCGAGTAGGTAAAACGATAACAACAAATAATTTCTGAGGAGACATGCTTTCACACAATCTTGATCAATATATTGCAAGGCTCATGTCATGAATGAAGTGACTCAAAGCAATGGTCTATAGTTTGCTAACAATAGATAAAGAGTAAACAATGAATCATATAAGCAAAAACTTTTCATGAATAGTACTTTCAAGACAAGCATCAAAAAGTTTTGCATAAGAGGTAACTCATAAAGCAATAGATTCAAAGTAAAAGGCATTGAAGCAACACAAAGGATGATTAAGTTTCAGCAATTGCTTTCAACTTGTAACATGTATATCTCATGGATAGTTGTCAACATAAAGCAATATAACAAGTGCAATAAGTAAACATGTAAGAATCAATGCACACAAAGTTGACACTAGTGTTTGCTTCTGAGATAGAAAGGAGTAGGTAAACTGACTCAACATAAAGTAAAAGATAGGCCCTTCGCAGAGGGAAGCAGGGATTAAATCATGTGCTAGAGCTTTTTAAGTTTTGAAAGCATAAGAGAGCACAAAATAAGTTTTGAGAGGTGTTTGTTGTTGTCAACGAATGGTAGTGGGCACTCTAACCCCCTTGTCAACCAGACTTTCAAGAGCGGCTCCCATGAAGGACGTTATCTCTACCAGCAAGGTAGATCATCCCTCTTCTCTTTTGTTTACACATGTATTTTAGTTTCTTTATAGTTGACACTCCTCCCAACCTTTGCTTACACAAGCCATGGCTAACCGAATCCTCGGGTGCCTTCCAACATTCACATACCATGGAGGAGTGTCTATTTGCAATTAAGTTGCTTACTGATAAATCAGGGCAAAACATGTGAAGAGAATTATTAATGAAAGTTGTAATTAATTGGGGCTGGGCACCCCGTTGCCAGCTCTTTTTGCAAATTATTGGATAAGCGGATGTATATGCCACTAGTCCATTGGTGAAAGTCTGTCAGAAGTAAATGACAAGATTGAAAGATAAAACACCACATACTTCCTCATGAGCTATAAAACATTGACACAAATAAGGAGTAATAAAGTTTTGAATAGTTTAAAGGTAGCACATGAAGTATTTACTTGGAATGGCAGGAAATACCACATAGTAGGTAGGTATGGTGGACACAAATGGCATGGGTTTTGGCTCAAGTTTGGATGCACGAGAAGCATTCCCTCTCAGTACAGAGTTTAGGCTAGCAAGGTTGTTTGAAGCAAACACAAGTATAAACCGGTACAGCAAGAATCAATAAAAACATATTGCAAGTATTATAAGACTCTACACTGTCTTCCTTGTTGCTCAAACATTTTACCAGAAAATATCTAGACCTTAGAGAACAAATATGCATCCAAGTCTCAACAAGCTCTACGGTAGTTCTCCACTACTAGGCTTTAACTACATGATGCAAGAGCTTAAACATGATCTACTTGAGAGCTCAAAACAATTGCAAAGTATCAAATCAAGACAATGATCTACAAGAATGCATATGTCTTTTCCAATACCAACTACCACATGTAGCATTTTCTTTTTCCAAACAAACACCAATCAATTTATTTAAACATAAAACTCTCCAAATGATATATAATGCAGCAAGAGAGTTTATAAACAAGTGCTAACAGCTCGAAGAGATGCATGAAAAACAGGAGCTAAAAGCACTGCAGTAGCTAGTTAAGAATACTCAACAAATATAAGTGAAGAACATGAGTATTCACATGAAAAAGCGGAGCGTGTCTCTCTCCACACAAGGATTGCTAGGATCCGAATTTATTCAAACAAAAACAAAAAAAAATAAAAGCACACAGACGCTCCAAGTAAAGCGCATAAGATGTGAAAGAATTAAAATATAGTTTCACTAGAGATGACCTGATAAGTTGTTGATGAAGAAGGGGATGCCTTGGGCATCCCCAAGCTTAGACGCTTGAGTCTTCTGAATATGCAGGGATGAACCACGGGGGCATCCCCAAGCTTAGGCTTTTCACTCTTCTTGATCATAATATCATCCTTCTCTCTTGATCCTTGAAAACTTCCTTCACACCAAACTCGAAATAGTTCTCATTAGAGGGTTAGTGCATAATCAAAAATTCTCATATTCTGTGATGACACACAATATTAAAGCTTCTGGACATTAGCTACAGCCATGCTTTGTGGAGCAAAGAAATCCACTCAAACATAGTAAAAGAGCGAATGCAAAACAAAAAGGCAGAATCTGTCAAAAACAGAACAGTCTGAAGACGAATTTTTTCGAGGCACTTAAGTTGCTCAGATGGATGGTCCAATTAATGAAAGTTGCGTACATATCTGAGAAGATGCGTGATTTTTTAGAATTTTCGAATTTTCTGCAGGGAGAAGCTCAAATCGTGACAGCTAAAAATCTGTACTGCGCAGAAATCCAAATCTGCATCAACTTTCAATAAAGACTTTACTTGGCACAACAATGCAATAAAATAAAGATACAAAGGAGTTGCTACAGAAGTAACAACACCTTGACTCAAAACAAAAAGAAAAGCAAAAATAACAAAAATAAAAAATGGGTTGTCTCCCATAAGCGCTTTTCTTTAAAGCCTTTTAGCTAGGCATAGTGATTTTTATGATGCCACATAAAGATGAGAGTTGAAACATAAAAGAGAGCATCAAGAAGCATATATAAAACATGTTTAAATCTAACACTCTTCTATGCATAGGAGTCTTGTAAGAAAACAAGTCAATGAAGAACAAAGTGACTAGCATAGAAATGCAAAACAAGTGTAACTTCAAAAATTTCAACATAAAGAGGAGACTTAATATTATTGTGATATATGAAATCGTGTCTCCCTCTCTCATAAGGACCAGTAGGTCTTAAAGTACCAGCAAATAAAAGCAAATCAAGAGAAAGCTCAAAACATTCATCATAAAGAGAGGTTTTAGTATCAAAATTTCTATAACCATATTTCCTCTCTCAAAATAATTTTCAGCGGCATCATGAATAAACTCAACAATATAGCTATCACATAAAGCATTCTTATCATGATCCATGCATAAAGTATCATTACTCTCCACATAAGCATAATCATTAATAATAGTGGAGTAAAAGTATCACATCCATCATTGTAATCATCATAAATTGGAGGCATAGAATAATCATAATGAATTTATCCTCAATAGTAGATGGACTGAAAATATCATATTCATCATTGTAAACATCATATATAGGAGGCATATCATAATCAACATAAACTATATCCTCAATAGTAGGTGGACTGAAAATATCACAATGATTATAATTATCATATATTGGAGGCAAAGTATCATCAAAGCAAATTTCCTCCTTAAAGCTTGGGGGACTAAAAATATCATATTCATCACAACCAGCTTCCCCAAGCTTAGACTTTTCCATAGCATTAGCAATAATGGTGTTCAAAGAATTTATAGTAATACCATTGCTACCATCATGCAAACAAGCCTCCATAGGTTTTTTAATTTTCTCTTCAAAAGCATCATGTCCTAATTCAATATAAAGTTCATAAAGATCTCTAATTTTTTTGTTGTTTTCCATTAAGCCTAACTAGTGAAAATAAAAACAAGAAACAAAAAGAAATAATTGCAGAATCTAAAGGAGATACCTTCCAACGCTTACCTCCCCGGCAACGGCGCCAGAAAATAGCTTGATGTCTACGCACGCTTCTATTCTTGTAGACAGTGTTGGGCCTCCAAGAGCAGAGGTTTGTAGAACAGCAGCAAGTTTCCCTTAAGTGAATCACCCAAGGTTTATCGAACTCAGGGAGGTAGAGGTCAAAGATATCCCTCTCAAGCAACCCTGCAATTAAGATACAAGAAGTCTCTTGTGTCCCCAACACACCCAATACACTTGTCAGATGTATAGGTGCACTAGTTCGGCGAAGAGATAGTGAAATACAAGTAATATGGATGATTATAAGTAGTAATTGCAATCTGAATAAAAATGGCAGCAAGCAAACATGTAGCAGAACTTGTTGTAAACGGTGTTTGAATGCTTAGAAACAAGGCCTAGGATCATACTTTCACTAGTGGACACTCTCAACAATGATCTCATAATTGAATAAATAAATACTACTTTCAAACAATCTCTTGTTGGATAACAAACACCATTCATTGCGTAGGGCTGCAAAAACACACCTCAAGTCTGAGTAAACAAACACCACAACGTCATAAAGAATCACACACGATGCGCACACTGTCACCTTCATACCGTGGAGAGTGATCCGGAGTTCATATTAAAGTAACCTCTAGAGTGGCATAATAGATAAAGAGTAACATCTACTTGTTCAACTAGATTACAAAGCTCATGATCACATAAAATCACACCATGGGAGAGAGAGATAAACCACATAGCTACCGGTAGAGCCCTCAGCCTCGGGGGAGAACTACTCCCTCCTCATCATGGGAGTCAGCAGCGGCGATGAAGATGGCGGTGGTGTCGATGGAGATGACTCCGGGGGCAATTCCCCGTCCCGGCGGCGTGCCGGAACAGAGATTCTGTCCCCCGAAACTTGTCGTCGATGGCGGCGGCGCTGCGGAACTCTTCGTGGAAATTGACTCTGTATTTTAGGGTTTGCACCTCGGGAGGAATAAATAGGCGAAGGGGCGAAGTCGGCGGACCCCCGAGGGGCCCAAACCACAGGCTGGCGCGGCAGGAGGTAGGGCCGCGCCGCCAGGTGGTTTGGCCACCTCGTGGCGAGTCTTCGTCTCTCCTTCGGACTCCGTGTACGTGTTGAAAAAATAGGGACGTGGCCTTTTGTTTCGTGCAATTCCGAGAATATTTCCAGAAGTAACTTTCTGAAACCAAAAACAGCAGAAAACGGGGAACTGGCACTGTGGCATCTTGTTAATAGGTTAGTCCTAGAAAATGCATAAAAATGATATAAAGTGTATATAAAACATGTAGCAATTGGCATAATATAAGCATGGAACATCATAAATTATAGATACGTTGGAGACGTATCAATGCGCGCATCTACAGTACCAGCCGACGTGGCGAGATCACGGCCGTCCGTTCGGCCGATCGGACGGCCGTCGTTTGCCGATGACGTGTCCACCTCCAGGGGATCCAATTTTGCATCTGCTTACATTTGAGGACCCAAATTGGATGCCTTTGATGGTATAGCAATTGAGGCACTGAAACAATAGTGGCTCAAATGGTATAACATTTGAGGCATTATTGTGTGCCTCAAATGGTATGTCAATTGAGGAACAAATCAAAAGTGCCTCACATGATATAGCATTTGAGGCATTATTGTGTGCCTCAAATGGTATAGCATTTGTGGCAGAAATCAAAAGTGCCTCAAAAGGGTTACATTTGAGGCACTCAATAGTGCCTCAAATGGTAGTATTTGAGGCACTAAATAATGCCTCGAATGTAACCCTTTTGAGGCACTGAAAATGCCTCTAATACTCACCTACTAAGGCATTATTGATTTGTGCCTTAAAATACTTTTAACAATGCAAGTAAATCCATCACTTTTATTTTGCCTCAAAAAACTTTTTGAGGCGTTTTTACAGCGTTTGGAGGCATTTTGGTGTGCCTCTGGATTCAGGACGTGGTGTAGTGGTCAAGGCGACGGACGGCGGGGAGCGCGGCGAAGAGGGAGCAGAGGTGTGCGGACTCGGCGGAGGAGACGGTGGGGAGGAAGGTGTACTATAGAACCTGTAACTCGGAATGCTGCCAGCGCGCAGAGTGCTTGAAATTGCTGCAGAAAGCCATATATTGCCTTCCACAGAGACCAATGAAGAAGCCCGAAATCACAGCTTGGCATCAGTAACAAAAATTGTTTGGCTATATGTTTGTAATCTTACACAATAGATACTTCTCCCCCTCAGCTATACAAGAACTCGTAATTTAAAATACCTATCTGTAGAGTACTATATGGAAATTAGATGCGAAGAAGGAATTCAATGTAGGAGTATATAAATACACACACAACTCTTGCACAGACAAAACATCACACGACGCCTTAGATTTCCTCGTGAATAGCTGGTGGTGGCACATTTTCTATCTGACTTTGGTTCTGCTCCTCTTCCTTCTTCTTCTCCTTCTTCTTATGGACTGAGCAGGCTGCATAGACTGCAATGCAGACCACCACCGGGATGACTAGACAGATGACATTCCTGGACGTCTCCCAGTCCCTGGTGCTGCCTGCTGCGTAAGCAACCAGGAGGCCTAACATGTTTAGCAGAATGGCTGTGTGCATTGGCCAGAGTGGCAACTTGCGGTCGTGCAGAGTCCATGGAAGAAGCAAGATGACGACAACAATAGAAGCCATAAACGATGTGGAGTTGCTATAGAAGAAAGCATGGTACCGGCTTATGTTGGTGGCATGGAGGATTGAGTTGCCGGCAGTGTGTCCATCATTGTCTTGCCAGAGGCCGCCTGGTGGTTTTAGACCAGTTTGATATGTCACGCTCGCGGCTAAGACTCCTAGCAGCATGAGTACTCCCGCAGGTCCTTGTCATCCTTGACTTCCTTCTCTGTTTTTTCATTGGGGTGTCCAGTATCTGAGTTGCCTTCTGTTCTTACAGGAGAAACACCACTGGCTTGCCAGGGGGAGAGAGCCCACCCGCTAGAGCGGGGGACGCATTGTTGGCAACTTGTCTTGTGGCTTTTGTCTTCTGATTATGAATCCAGAAGAAGACCCCTTCGAAGAACTTGTTAACTTTTTTAGCGGCTTTTGTATTCGGGTCACGAATCCAGAAGATGACCACTTGCAAGATGACAAAGGCAAACACTGCAGCAACCAATGTTAATACATAGATGGAAGTTCGTAGGTTGCGGGAGCTTCCAGCAGCATAGGCACCCATGAGCCCAAACATGCCCGCCACCATGCAAACATAGAGTGCATAGCACCGTATGCCTGGCCGGTATAGGTTTGGGTTCACAAGGAGGACAATTAGAGCTACGGATGCCATGAAGCTCATCCCATTGCAGTAGAAGAATGCCCTGTAACGGTGAGGGTAGTTATCTAGGAGAACTGCAAAGCCTGCACGGTGCCCCAGGTTGTCATCAGCTGACCAGAAGCCACCAGGTGGGGTCAACCCAGCTTGATAAGTGAGTGTAGCAACTAAGATTGCCAAGAGCAGCAACACCTCACGCCTATCATCCAACTTATCCTTTTCCAACTTATCCACACCTTCCTGGTTGTCCTTGTCGTCTAATGTGAAGAAAACGATATGAATCACCACATAGACAAGGACAGCTCCAGCCAAGGCAAGGACGTATATGGAGGTGCTTACTTCTCTGCAACTCCCAGCAGCATATGCACCTATGAGACCAAATAAATCAATAACATGGCTGCCTCCAGTGTATGGCGCTGAAGCAGGGACCTATTCCGGACCATTGTTATGACAATTAATGATGCCACAAAAGCTGCTGAGTTGCTATAGAAAAACACCTTGTACCGTGCAGGATGTGTTGTGAGCAATATTGGGTCGCCAATCTTATGTCCATCCTGGTCATCTTGCCAAAGGCCGCCTGGTGGATCTAGCCCAGCACTGTATGTGATGCTCGCGACGAGAGTAGCAAGCAATATAACAAGATTGTGTGTTTTTTCCATTGCTTCGTTGACGATGCCATTTGGTGGTACTTTGACCTTGGCTTTTCCCGATGTCTCGTTGGGTTGTTCTTCGGTCTTGGATTTTTCCAGTGTTACATTGGCTTCGCCTTCTTCGGGTACTCTGTAATCCCTGTCAATTTCAAATTACAGAGTTAAACACAGCTAAGCTACAAGATACACAGGGGCGAGAATTAGTGTTTGCATACCTACTAAAGACTTGTAGTGGGCCTTGCTGTTGCTGGATATTTATGACATGCTTTGGTATAAATAGCCAGTGCAAGGAAGATGTATATAAGAACTGCGCCGATCAGAGAAACAACATAGCTGGTGGTCTCAAGCTCCCAGCAGCTCCCAGCAGCATAGGCACCAACAAGGCCTAATAGCGCGACGATGATGAACCCGTACAATGCAAAAACCCGTAAAGACAGTTCGTGTAGCATCTTCTCAAGTAAGAGCATCAACTTCTTCTTCTTGTCAAGGAGCAGCATGACAATAAAAATGGATGAAACAAATGCAGTGGTGTTGCAGACGAAGAACGCCTGATAGCGTCTGGAGTTGTTACTCTGCAGAATTGGGTCACTGACACGGTTGCCATCGTGAGAGTCGCTCCAAAAGCCACCTGGTGGGTTCAAACCAGACACATATGTGATGGCAATAACAAAGGTCGCGTGTAGCATCAAGACCTCATGCTGATCTTCAGGCTGATTCTCTTCTTGTGTGACATGACCCTTCTCGTTGTCTGTATCTTGCTTCTGACAATAGGAGAAGATAAAGACGGAGAAAGCAATCACTATGTAGAGGAAGACGGCTGACATTATCACCGAGGAGTAGATGGTTGTGAATGCATCACGGCAGCTCCCAGCAGCATAGCCCCCCATGAGGCCAAGTAAATCGAGAACCATGACCACCCGCAGGCAGCTGCCCAGGCTTCGCCCTTGCTGTTGACGAGGAGGAGGAGGCATACCACAAGTGACGCGGCAAATGCAGTGGCGTTGCAGTAGTAGAACGAGAGGTAGCGGTTGTAGTGGGTATCATGAAGGATCAGGTCGCCGGCGGTGTGTCCATCCTTGGTATCCTGCCAGACTCCTCCTGGCAGGTTGAGCCCCGCCGCATATGTCACCATCGCTACCAGAGTGGCTAGAAGAAGAAGGTAGTTCCTCAGCTGGTACTCCGTTGAACCCACCTTTTTTATGCCTGGCTTCACTGGATTGGCGGATGATGGTTGGATCTTGGGTGGTATCTGCGTAATTGATGGTGTCTCTGTTGGATTGTGGGATGCTATTTGGTTGCTGGGCGGTATTTGGGCCATCGGTGGAGGGGAACATGAACAAGGCTCCTTGAGGCGATGTGAAGATTTGCTGGTTGATCTCTTGGTTTTATAGCAGTGCAGGAGCAGATAGTATCTTGGCTTGGCATGATATTTTGCTGGCTTCTGCCTGTCTGGTGTTTACTAATCATCAAGTCGTCTTGTATAATTTGTTTATCAACTTGTCTGTCTCAAGCTTGTATTGCAACTGAACAATAATTTGTCAGTTGAGGAGTTGAAGTTGTCCGTGTTCACACGCCATGTTTCAGTTGACCATGCCACAGTTTATTCACATCTCGCTAACTTCTTCCCCCTGCATATTATCTTTAAGTTACGAAACTTGTTTCCTTCAGGGAAATATTATTTTGAAAATTTGTAAAAATGTGTTAAAATATTATTTTGTATCATAATTAGCCAAATACCCAGAGCTGATGAAAAATAGTCAATACTCATATCAACTGCCTTTGTTATTACATAAGAAGACTAAGCTAATTATTGCTTAATCAATTTACAGTTGTGTGGACAGCGCAATTGATAGGAACTGGGGTCCTACCAGGTCTAGCTCGTAGGTTGTAGGGGTGGAAGGGAGGTTGGCGAGGGCTGGGGCGAGCACGGCGGCGAGACAGCGCCGTGGTTGCTCGATGGAGGCGGCGGCTAGGGTTTAGAGATCCGACTCCTGAGGGAGTCGGCAACAAATATGTTTATTGCTTGTCCCTCAATTCTCACGTTACAATGTTTATATAATACTCCAGCTAATAAAATAAAAGATAACTTGGGCTAAGCCCCTAATCCGATGTGCTAATGGGCTTCTTCCGGCCATATGTAAGGCTGGTCATAACAGCAATGCTTTGTTTTTGTGACCGTCAAGACATGCCTATTATATCCCTTTTTCAGTACATAGCTTCGTTCCGTTCTGGCCTCTGGGAGATGCTTATGCCATGTTGCTTCGTTGCATTAGCTGTATGCCAATGTATAAAGATCAACAACACCGAAGCTGAAAAAATGTACGTGTTTTAGTGATCTCTGTGATTAACGAGCTTCTTTTTTTGCGAGGAAACAGAAGATACTAGATCATTTAGGCGCGCGTTGCCGCGCCCGTCCATTAGAAGAATAGATTGGTAGGGACTGATTTAAAAATATATGGATTATAACATGTTCTCACATAATTTTGTTTTGTAAAGTGCAAGAAAAGGCAACAATCTTTCAGTTACCTAAGACAACCATAAATAAGTGAAATGATATATTGCGTTGTGTATAACTCAAAACTCTTGGAAAACTGAAAATTTCCTTTTCTACTTGGTCACCAGAGCCATGTCCATGATATCTTTTTCAGTGGTACCAGGGATATTCGAAGGTGAGGAGGTTGTCTCTTAGTCCGTCCACTATAGCCTTGACGCTGCCTTGCAATACCCACACCCGACACCAGCCAAGTACTTGGACTCAGCTTCTCCTTCGCTCTTTTGATCTGAAGTATCTTCTCTGCTTCAGCTTTGTCATTAGCTGTCGATCTCAATCTAGCACCTGTTTCACAAAAAAGAGAGAACAAAACCATAAATCAGAGCATGTCAATGAGAATAAAAATCATACCATCTAGTATTAATCTGACTCATTAGCACTTACCTGCGTTTATCTCATGCATCACTCTGTTGACATGCGAATCAGGTAAATATTAACTGTCAGCGTTTGCACAATCTCATAACCATACATAGACAATGCCTACAACGTTAGCAAATGAGGTCAGTCAAAATATTCTCTGTGCTCTACAGCAACAGACAGTGGACATAAACCTTTTCAAGCCCATCTTCAATAGCTTTGCAATTTCGATCCTTGGTGCGCAAATGCATCATCCGGCTCTAGGTCTATGAGGACAAGTATAAGCCATCATCCGGCTCTAGCTCTATGAGAACCAGTATAATCCTAAAACTGCAGCCAAACATGGGATGTAGTCAAAATATGACGTGCAGTTCAGAAGATGGAGAAACTTACCCTGGAAGCAAAATAATATGATGACTTAGTTGTACTCAGCACGCTAACATGGAGCATACTCCCTCCGTTCGGAATTAGTTGTCTCAAGGTTGGATGTATCTAGACACATTTTAGTGCGTAGATCATCTATTTCAAAGACAAGTAATCCCGAACGGAGGGAGTACATTACAGTGAATAAAAAGAGGCAACGAATTGAAGTGAATAAACAGAAGCTAGCCTGCCGAGGAGCCATATCCGAACTTTGGTGAGAGCAGGGTGCAAGACAATCATACGGTAGAAGGGAAGGCTTGCCATGATCCGAGTCGTCACTCCACAAAAATAATTTAAGCTAGCAGACATTCATATACTCCACATATAGAATGAACGAGATGTGGTATGAAAATACACGGGAACTCGCCTGGATGCCAGCCACCGTTAATCCTGTTAATGCAATAATGCATATTGAAGCTTAAGCTTCAGCAAAATCAGGCACGTATGGTGCCCCATCAGCACTTTGTTTTCTGTCCAACCTGTTAATGCACAATCACCGGAACAGTCTATTAGATGCAACACTCCATAGTGATTAGTGAAGATTTTCGTTGTATCAGTAGCCAACCTTTTCATACATAAAGATAGAAATCACGCAAACACTAAATGGCTGAAACCATCAAACTTCTCACATGTATACAAACCCGGTAGTTCGCCATAGGAAATCGGCAGCTCCAGGATTGTGAACCAACCTAGCAGAAGCAATACGCCAATCCATCCACCGACACCAGCTGCATCAAATTGAAAAGAAAAAAACAGTTAAAGTGTAAGGTAGGGAGGAGGGGGAATCTGTGGCAAGGGAGAAGATAGAACGCAGTGTTGGCCAGAACAAACCCAGCAGAACCAATCTAGAATCTCCCAACCTAGAACACCTGCAACAATTCAGTAGCAGAGAAGCAGCCTCAGTAATAAAGAACCATGTATTGGAAATAATTAGTCGAAGAGAGAGCTAGGAAGGAGGGAGTATTGGAGAACTAAGCAGATGAAGCGGCCACCTAAGCTTCAACCATGACTACGGGAGATCCTATGGCCAATGTGAGGAGGCTGGCAGGGACTATATGTACGCGCCAAGAGTAAATTAAGAGTACTCAGCGAGGTGGTAACTGACCTGCTCTATGGGCTACCGGCGAGTGGCGCACTTCGCTGCCATTATTGGCTCGTGGCAATGGCGAATTAGTTCCTGAAACGCCGGGGGTGGACTCCAATCGATCCCTCAATCAGCATCACTCCTTCGTATCCCGCACAGCTACATGGACCTGTGCGCTTTCGATCGACAATCGTCAATGGGGTCCGACGCCTGACCGGGTCGCGTGCGTCCGCGCCGCTAGCCGCATCGTCGATTCTCATTCCCTGATTCTCGCGGTGGATCTCTCGCGTGCGGCCGGGCCGCATGGCGCCCTCGCTCCGCTCGCGTCTGGAGCCGTCCCCTTACCTCTTCCTCGCCCGCTCGCGTCTGCGTTGACCAAATTTTTTTTTACAGCGCAAGCGGTGCGCGAAGCAGTTAAGTTGTTGGGTTTTGCCCGTACTCGGCCCAAATCAACCAGCAAACGCCAATTTGATGCCCAGAGCAGCGTCCCTCAGGGACATCCGGCCCAGAGCAGCCCACGCGGGAGATCCAACGGCCAAAAAAGATTCAGAAGAAGATCCGACGGTCAGAAAGTGGTGACGCGGGCAGAGTGCCTGGGAGGCTTCGTAGGTGTTGCGGTTGTAATGTCCCTAACTAGATCATTTAGGCGCGCGTTGCCGCGCCCGTCAATTAGGTAAATGGAAATTTGCAACCAAGTGGAAAAGCTTAGCTACCAAGTATATTTCTAGTTTGCACGTTACACTCCCTTAAGACTGAATGTAAACAAAACAAACTAAAAATAACTTAAAAACATTTATCTGTCTAGGTCTTACATGTCAACATAATTGCATAGGTTATGGCAGCGTTCTCGTATATCAAACTCTAGCTTAGAAAAATACACACTGAGTTCGTGTGCTCCAGTTGCGGACGCTCTTTGTTTCATGAAACTTTCAGATAGTTCGTACTTGAGAGATTCATCTTGTAAAACATGTATGTACATTCCAATTGTGCAAAGTAGCAGAAATTACACACCATACTCATGCCATCGGCTGTCTCCTGGACTTGAGAACCTATAAAGAAACTATAAAAGGAGATGCTCATGAATAATTCCTAAGCTGTGATGCACCTAGACCAGAAAAATGCTTCATATGAGAGGAAAAATATCTGTGAAATAAAAAATAGTTAATAGAAATAGACATTCTGGATTATCAGTTGGATCTCTATCAATAAATTTGCAGACAATGCAATCACACACCATATCAGTCTTAGTAGGGGATGTAGTTTCAGATTTTTGTTCCAACTTATGTACAAATTGAAGACATAGTTGTGGATAGTCGCCTTGCTGCTGCAAGATCTGAAGAAAAACCGCAGAGAAAGGAGACTCACCTTGCTGCTGCAAGATTTGGTATGTATGTTGTTAGAAAAGGCAATATATCAATATTTGAGGACAAGTACTATTAACAATTACAACCCAGCTATATATTTCTTTTGCTATCAGCAACCTGACTCAAAGTTGAGAACATCGCGCAGATCAAGTGTATGATAAGTGGAATGTAGTATCATGTATCAAATCCAACTCAAATATATTTGAAAGAGCCAAATTATTATAAGATTATATATCTTCCTTTCATGTGTTAGCAACCTAGCCTGACAGGACTTTTAAAATATGCTCCCATATGCTTCTCTGTAAAGACCAAGTAACAATTATGAGCCCAACACACATTTGGGAATAGTTTGAGTAAACTTTCTCACAGAACTAAATTATTCCACTTATGCTTCTTCCCATGCATAAATCTCATAAGTTTGCTCTGAGCTGTTAAATTGTTATCCTATATGATGTTGCAAACACAAAAATATTTGAATGTTACTACAAGAACATACATCCTTCTTCTACTTACATCAAACAACTTGTCTACAGAAATTCAGAAGCTGCAGTACAGATTGTTAAATATAAATTAAAAAATGGTTACTGATTTAATGTCGAGTAGAAAATCCATTTCATCTGGAATATTAGTGAAGGAATTAAATTACAAAAGATGTAATACGGAATCTTATTTAGCTTGCTATCAAAAATATTGGTAAACGAACTGCAGTAAGCCATGCGGTGTGTTCAGTTTGGTTGCGAGATATTACTGTAACATAAGTCAGAACCACAGGTTTGGTTCAAATTCTCAAATAGAAGCAATTTAAGTTAGAGCTGATACAAGAAGTCCACCATATATTTGGGGTACAGAACATGTTCCCGAGCAGCCTTAAACTATGAAAGCAACAACATAAGCCAGAACCACAGTGAAGTACCTCACTGTAACATGTGCCGACGTGCCGTGCAGGAGAATTAATATAGATTGAGATCTCACCATCACATGAGAAAAATTCTTACAGACCACAGACAACTCAACGGCGTTCTCTATGAAGTCATGTTATTATTTCGACGTATTCAAGAAATACATGCAAATCGTTTACACCACGGTATAGCTCTGACTGTGCCAAAAATTGACTACAAAGTTATAATTACTACAACAGAAAACCAAACAGGGAAACTGAAACTGTACAATAGCTAGCCAAGGTTTACAGCATAGCATCAGGAGGATGGAGGGGGCATGCAGCAGCAGATGGGAGACGCATTATAGCCTTGCAGAAGCAATCATCTAGAGCCTACCTTCACACGATCTGAGGCGCTGATGGAAGAATCATTCACTTTGCCTTTCATCTGCAGAAAGCGAACAAGCACTATAATAATTTCGTATACCTGTAGCATGGTGGTGCTTGGCTCTTACAGAGGGAAACCCAATCAAAACATACAATCATCAGTGCGTGAGTCAGACCAAATAACTAACCATTAGGTTGATAAACCAGTGCACAAACAGTCACCAGTAGAATGACAATCAAATCTGGACGGCAGCATCGTCAGTTAATGAATTCCCCAACAGAGAAAACGGAACTAAACTCCAATAATCCCCGAATATATAGGGGAAACAATCCCAAGCTCTTGATTAGACAGTACCTGCATTCCTGCAACAACAAAAAAACAAATCTAGAACAAGTCCGGACTGAAGAGATGGAGAAATCTACAGAACGCTTAAAGATGGCGGAGCAACCTAGTGGAGAAGCATTCATGTGGGAGGAAGAACACGGGAAGGGATAATGGATAGGGCATATATATGCGTGCGAACCTGTAACGCCACCATTGGTCGCCGGCTAGTGGCGCCCCCTCAATTCCCATCAATGTCAATAGGAACAGACGGCTGCTTAATTCCTCGGCTGAACACTGGGGGGACGAAGTCCAATCGCCCATGGCTCTTCATTTCTCTCGGTGGATCGATCCGAACGCGTGCGGCCGGTCCGCACGGCGCCGTGGCGGTGGATCGATCCGCTCGCCTCATCCTCGGACGGTACTTCGATCCGGTCGCCCGTCGCTCGCCTCCTCCGATCCGGTCGCGATTTTCGCCCGCCCTCTCGCCTCCTCCGCCACGCTCATGGCTGCGTTGACCAGATAGCAGCAAGTTGCTGGGCTTTGCCGGCATTGGGCCCAAATGCACCAGGAAACGCGAAATTGATGCCCAGAGCAGAGTCCCTCAGGGACATCCGGCCCAGGAGGAGCCCACTCGGGAGAGCACGACCATCCGACGGCCAGAAACGTCCATAAAGAGAATCCGACGGTGACAAATGGGTGAGGAGGGCAGAGTGCGTGAGAGAGCCCCTAGTTGCTGCGGTTGTAATGTCCCTAATTACAGGAAGAGCATAACAGAAAGAACCCCAAGAAAGAAAGAAATTACACTCCAGTCCTTCTGCAACCCAGAGACGCCGGCAATGAGCAGAACATGCCGGTGGCGCGCCGCCGCCGCGTCTTCCTTCAAGCCTTGGATCAGAAGACGTCCCCTGGCGGACGGGAAGTCGCCGGACCTCGAACTCCGTGGAGCCTCCATCCAACACCTGCTGCATCTCCTTCGTCTTCCTTGCACATCTTCAGCTTCAGATTCGTCAACCCAGATCCGCCGCCACGCGGGATCCGGGAGGGGGACGGCGCTCCCAGCGGATCTAGGGATCCCAGGGAACGAAGGGGCAGGCGCAGCACCGCGGACCTCCACCGAGCTCCGCCGCGAGAAGAAGAACGCACCTGCACCAAAAAAGCCGACGACTCCACCTCCTCCATGGCGCCGCCGGCCAGAAAGCACACAAGCCCTACACTATCTACACCCGTGAAGTGGGGATCCCCCGCCCTCCCGCCGCCGGAGCGGCCGACGGAGGACGAGGGATCAGCTGGATCGACGGCGAGGCGGTGGATCTGCGTGCGGCGAAAAAATCGCCTCTCTCTACTGTAGCGGGAGAGAGGAGACGTCCGAGGCTAACGAGCTTCAATCATTCATATCAACTGCTGTTTGTTATTCCAGAAGGAGACTAAGCTAATTCTTTGTATAATGATTTAGTTGCATACTTGCAATGCATGAGGTCAGTAGAACATGTCATGATGCTGACAGACGAAATATATTGTATAGGAGGCTGTTGGCGTAAGACTTGCAATGATCTGGAATTTGAGATGGAACGTATCTGGTGGAGTAAATTGGTATGAGGCTCCTTGGATGGACTGCACAGGTAGTTTCGGTGAAATGCTTATTGGAGGTTATTCTTTATGGAGTATTGTGAAAGATCAGCCATTCACATCTGTGTTGCAGTAGACCACCTACCTCAGGTACATGCTACACAGCTCCTTGCACTTATCTGGCACGGGTCACATCTCGTACCATTCTGTCCATCACGGTTCATATCCTGCTTGAACAGGTTTCTTTTGTTTTGTGGCATTGAGAGCTGTTCTTAAATACTTGCCAATTAAATGCGAGCAAACCTAGGTAGTTGAAGGTCTTTGCCAAGTTAATACCTCCAATTATGTTGTTTAATAATGCAACTTGGGTTCATCAGGATACATGAATGAGCTCAGCGTTCTCATATTTGTGCTTCTTAAATCAGATCTGAAACCTGGTCAAACGTATTACAAAGATATATATGGTTAGTGTGATTTTTTTTGGGGTGAATATTAGTGCTCTGACTCAGCATAAAATACAAACACAGGACAGGTTAAAAACCACTTCTGTGGACAATTAAGTTATAAGCTATTCTGACTTTCGTATTTAATTATCGAGTTCATAACAGCTGTTATGTAACTTAAGAAAGTTCAGGAGTTCCGAAAACGGCAGTGAAGAGGGCGAGGAAGGGAGGAAACAACCGTGGGCTCAATGTCTGAAGTCATGCCTTTTGGGCCGTTGAAACACAAAAAAGGCCACCATAACTTCCTGGCAGCGTAACTTTTCCCCGTCTCTTCTCCGCGACCTGCATGACGGCCAGACCCCTCCGCTCCCGGGCGGCGCCGCCGCTGGACAGCGGCGACATCCTCGCCGAGATCCTCCTCCGCCTCCCCCCGCACCCCTCCTCCCTCCCCCGCGCCTCCGCCGTCTGCAAGCGCTGGCGCTGCATCGTCTCCGACCCCGCCTTCCGCCGCCGCTTCCGCCGCAACCCTCCCCTCCTCGGTGTCTTCCTCGACGGGCTACAGTACTCCTCGGTGGCCTTGGTTTCCTCTCTGTGTCAGAGCCAGGCTTCAGCGTGAAATTATGGAAGAGGAACACCGATTGCGATGGTGTTGCTTCATGGACTCTAGGAAGAAGTATTGAAATGGATAAGTTACTTCCACTGTGTGTAGAGAAGAAAGGGTTCTTATCAATAATAGGGTTTGCTGAGGAAAGTAATGTGGTGTTCATGTGGACAACTACCGGCATCTTCATGGTCCAGCTGGAGTCATTGCAATTCAAGAAACTTTTTAATACCTGCGCCTTATGTTACTTGCATCCATTCGAAAGTGTCTATACAACAGGTATGAGGACAAAGCAAGCTATTTCTCACTAATGGACTGATGGAATTTCATTCACATCCTTCAGTGTTAAATTAAGAATTTTGATCAAATGTTGTATCGGGTTTTTACTTTTTTTTTTAAAGTTTGGTGAGCTCCAAATGTTGTATCAAATGTTGTATTGGGACTTCTGTGTTTTGGTACTTGTGTGGTGGCGTTCTATGTGATCATGGCTCTGATATGGAAAAGCATATGTTACTGTTAGCTAGGCTGCCTTTTGATGTCGTCAATTATGTTTCTGTAGCGACTGTTTCTCAAACATATAGCTATGTTGCCCTGTATGCTGACTTATTATCTTGTAGGCATGGGCATTGGTGGTGGACATGGAGCTGAACTTTTGCACAATAAGTAAGATGATTGGTCGGATACATAGATTGATTGAGCAGGTAAGATCTTCTTAAATAGTAGCAGAACAAAAGATTTTTCCTTTGCTTTGCTTTGTGGTTATTTTTCTTTCTTACATTTGACTGGTTAGTACATCACATTTGATATTCTTGTACCTATGGATCAATCAAGTCCAAGTTCAATTCCAGTGTTGTCCCTCTAATACTGGCTTATAGCAATTGCTATCTCACATCATCATTCATTTGGGATCATCACATTACCTAGTGCTTGCTTGCGATTATTGTAAAACTGTGCTGTCCTGGGAAGTTCACTTAGATATCTTCTCAATAACTGTCTAACTAGCATATGTAATTGGCCATTAGTCTCTAGAGTTTTGTTGAAGACGCTCCTCGATATTTGTGGACCATCAATTCAACATGACCAAACAGTCCACATTCATCTTACCTTGTAGAGGGTTCCAGCATGGCTTAGTTCACTAGGCTAATTCATGTTTTGCCTTATCTACCATTTCTTCCAGGTGCATTGTTATTTTGTATTTTTTTCCTTGTCCCTTCTTTTCGCATATAAATTATCTGTCTGCTTCTTTGTATAGATTCTCTTTTTTCTTCTTTTCATGAACAAATTTCAGAACCGGCGCCTCATCTACAGTTTTGTGTCAAAAAGGAGAAAAATGAAATATTATGGTGTACCACATACGTGCAGTGTAAAAGAATGACATTTATTTTCCATTAAAAGAAATACACCTATATTTGGAATGAAGAAAGTATTAAGTAATGTGATGATGTATGATCCCTTGCTTGAGATTTCTACTGCATAAACTTTATTGATTTTCATTTGCTAGTGACTATCGAGCTTGTAGATTTTTTTTAGAAGTATGCAAATTAGCTACAGACTAGATGCATCTGTTTCATTCTCAGTGTGCCCCTTATATGCCAATGGACAACAATATACTGTAAACGATTTGATAAGCTAGGCACTTTAGTATTTCGCTTTAATGGAGATATTTGAACCACTGGTCTTGTAACTTTTGCTCATATCAGATGTAGAGAAATTCTTGAGAATATGTAAACAATAAAGAGCAAAACCTAGGAAGTGAAATCCAGAAATGCCCTGAGCTACGGATATCCAGATAGTGCTGGAGGCTCAGGATTACACTGAAAACTTCCAATGGCTAGTTTTGTAAAGGGGTTGATTTAAACTCCTCGCACCCCAACCGGTTGAACACTTGGACTCGCGTTTCCTGCCATTGCTAGAGCTCAGCTCCTTTCTAAGATTCAACCGATAAAAGCATGGACCCCTCTCTGAGCTATCAAAGCTTTTTTTGAATGAATAGCACACAGTTTATTCGACTAATGACGTTGATTGTTCTTCAGACTGCAGGTATCTAGGAATGGCTTGTCGGGTGTAGGTTCTCGGTTTCGTCTTGTGACTGAGATGGAGAAAATGGCTTGCCGAGTATCCATTTAAACTGCTCGACATTGGAAAGTGGTCCTCTATGTAGCATGCACCGGTAAACTGTGAAGTGGACTTGTAGGAATTATAGTCGCCTAATTATGCTAACTCCTGTCCATTATGTAATATGTACAGAAGTTTATAGTTATTGACATATTTATTATGTTCCATATGGCAAATTCTACATTCTCCTACACTCGATCAATGTCCTCAATAGTGTGGTTGGGATGTCAAATGATTTATTCTTGAGGGAGGTACAACAAATCTGAAGGGGGTACATTCATTTTTGTTTACCTGAAAACAGAAAAAAGTTTGGCCTAGTTTGTAGTACATTACTGGCTCACAATTCACCCTTTTGTCCTGTGTTATTATCTTACCAGGGACTACCAGCAATTTATTTCAGAGTTTATCTAGTTGACATATTTTACATCATCTTCCAATTTCATGAACAAAATTTTATTTTCACCCTGTCACGAGAAAGGATCCAAAAACAGTGTATCCGCTTTCTGGACATTGTACCGTGATCACATTGGGTGAATAAAAGAAATTAGATGGTACACAAATGTAGCAAGCACACAAACACTGTATTTGACCACTTGCGCTGCTCTACAACTGGCAGACAATATAAGTTCAATATTGCAGTGTTCAGTAAATGTACAACGGCAATATACCGACTAATAATTTATGACAAGAAGCCTATCTTCTATTCTCAAATAATACATGTAACAGAAATACAAATCACTAGCAACTTATGAATACACAAGCACACGTGGCAGAGAATACATTTTCTAGTTATTTCAATAATGTTTAATTCAGTCGTGTTGCTGGATTACATCTAAATAAGATGTTGAAGAAGAACCCAGTTATATATTAGCATCACAGAGCTTGCCGCAACAAAATGTTCAACGATGATGAAGCTGACAGAACAGTGAGCAAATTGTTTCTGCCAAGTTGGCAGCTGCACTGTGCAGGCACAGCACAAAACACTTGTAGGCTCGAGAGGCGGTACCAAATTACTGAGCCTGAGCTAAAAAACTAAAACTAGAGGCCTATGTTTGCCTCTATCGAAATATTTACACATATTTATATTTCCAGCTTGATTGCCTTGTCTAGCTGGATTGGGATGGGGAAATCATTTTTTTTTACTCAGTTCACACATCACGAGTATATGGGCTCCATCATAAATAACTGGACTTTGTTAGTGTTCGCATCCGACAGTTGTACAGCATTGCTCCGCTTTACAGCATGTGTGCACTCGGTTCTTCCATATCTTTTTCAGTATTTTTTCATTTGTCAATTTTTGTTTTCTCCTTTTCATTCCCGTGTTGTTTTCTGATTCTTTTGAACCCTAATTATAGTTGCTGCAAATATTTATAAAAATAAATTAGTACAATTCAGGTGTGGATGCTCTCTTTTAGCTGGATATTTAAAGAAAGGGCCCGGTCGAATATCAATACTGATTGAGTCAAGAGCCCAACAGATAGCACTTTACTTAGTATATGTTATATCTTTGTCGACCTTTGGCATCAAGTTAAGTAACCGAATTTGTTTGTACACTATCTTCCTACAAACGTAGATTATACATTATGACAAGTTTCTTATCCACATGTGTAATCTTTTGGACATGGACATGACTCATCCACTTTACACTTGGTGCTATATAGATAGAACCGAGTCATGGATTTTTGGCCACACATCCAAACGTATGAACATAGTAGGTGTGCATAGATCAAAACATAGATAAACCATGAAATAGAGTAAAACAAAGTTGTAAAAAGTACACATAATATGATGTGTTTGATTAGACGTCACACAGTGGACAAGAGCTATATACAAATGATGGTGCTCGCTTTGTGAGACAGCACTAGTTGTAGGCGGAAAGAAACACATATCTTCTAAGCGAAATTTATATCTATTCACACGGAATAAGCGTCCTAGTCACCATGGATATCTTTTTTTCTATGTTAACAATTTATGTCACCATGTGCATGCTAAACTACTTCTCATTGCTATAAATACTTCCTTACTTTCACAAAACTAGCATCAATCACCTTCTCCAATCTATTCAAACAATCATGGCAACTACTAGTTTTCCGTCAGTGTTGTTTTGTATGTTTCTCTTATGTCATGGATCTATGGCTCAGCTATTTGGACAGAGCTTTACTACATGGCAAAGCTCCCGGCAAGGAGGTTTAAGGGGTTGCAGATTCGATAGGCTACAAGCATTTCAACCACTTCGACAAGTGAGGTCAGAGGCAGGCATCACTGAGTACTTTGATGAGCAGAATGAGCAATTTCGTTGTACTGGTGTATCTGTCATCCGCCGGGTTATTGAGCCCCAAGGCCTCTTGTTACCCCAGTACCACAATGCTCCTGGCTTGGTGTACATCCTTCAAGGTTTGTGTTTTATTTGAATAGTTCAATTGCATTATTATACTACATGTAGGAGTTTGTATGTGACAAATGTTGCATGAGCATCCATAATTAAGATTTTAATGTCTTTTTTGTAGGTAGGGGTTTCACTGGTTTGACTTTCCCCGGATGCCCAGCGACCTTCCAACAACAGTTCCAACCATTTGATCAAGCACAGTTTACCGAGGGTCAAAGCCAAAGCCAAAAGTTTAAAGATGAGCATCAGAGAGTTCACCGGTTCAAACAAGGAGATGTTGTTGCGCTACCAGCTGGTATTGTACACTGGTGCTACAATGATGGAGATGCACCGATTGTAGCTATTTATGTCTTCGACGTAAACAACAACGCTAATCAGCTTGAACCTAGACAAAAGGTAACTAGCAATACGTTTATTATGAACTAATCCACGTAAAACATATATAGCTTTACAAGTAAACTAATTGTCATTCTCGAAGTATATATTAGTGGAGTATTACTGAACTTTGTTTTGCTTCATCGATATGAAATTTCAGGAGTTTTTGTTAGCTGGTAACAACAAGAGAGAGCAACAATTTGGACAAAACATATTCAGTGGATTCAGCGTGCAACTTCTTAGTGAGGCCCTTGGCATCAGTCAACAAGCAGCACAAAGGATCCAAAGTCAAAATGACCAAAGAGGCGAAATAATTCGTGTGAGTCAAGGCCTTCAAATCTTGAAGCCCATTGTGTCCCAACAAGGAACATTTGAGCAGCAAGCCTACCTACCAATTCAACATCAAGAAGGACAATCAACCCAATACCAGACAGGGCAATCAACTGAATATCAAAAAGGACAATCAACTCAATATCCAGAAGAACAACCTTGGGATGGAAGTTTCAATGGTTTGGAGGAGAACTTTTGTTCATTGGAGGCAAGGAAAAACATCGACAACCCCAATCTTGCTGACATATACAACCCACGTGCTGGGAGGATAAAACAACTCAATGCCAACAATTTCCCCATCCTTAACATCGTGCAACTGAGTGCTACGAGAGTAAATCTATATCAGGTATATATACGATACTACATTTGATGCACATTCCTACAGTCAGATATGTTAAGCTTTGTAATATAATAATATGCAAACAAACTACTTGTTCTTGCAGAATGCTGTCCTCTCACCTTTTTGGAACATTAATGCGCACAGTGTTGTGTATATAATCCAAGGACACGCCCGAATTCAAGTCGTCAACAACAATGGTCAAACGGTATTCAATGATGTACTTCGTCAAGGACAACTACTAATAATACCACAACACTATGTTGTCCTCAAGAAGGCAGAGCGTGAAGGAGTTCAGTACATTTCATTCAAGACCAACCCAAACTCCATGGTTAGTCACATTGCAGGAAAGAACTCCATCCTACGCGCATTGCCCGTTGACGTGATCGCCAATGCGTACCGCATTTCCAGACAAGAAGCCCGAAACCTCAAAAACAATCGTGGAGAAGAGTTCGGTGCATTCACTCCTAAATTTACTCAAACGAGCTTCCAGAGATATCCAAACCATGATGAGGAGGCATCCTCAAGTGATAAGGCATCCGAGTGATTAAATGAGTGTTGTGACAACTAGTAGAGTGAAATAAGGGCATCCCAAGTGTGTAACTTTGTGGCCTATAAATGTTTGTCCCAATAAAATAATTTCATCATGATATATCCTTTGTGTCTTGTACTATTGTCATTTTTTATCTTTTGCAAAACTCATTCCGATTCTCCATTGATTTTGTGCCATGTTTTATCTTGTGAACCTAAAAGATGGGCCATTTCTAGTTGCCCTAGACAACCTTTTAGTATTACTTTTGTGGTACTAGTATTATTTTTCTAGTCCTATCAATATCTTGCTGGCGTCCAGTCCAGAGTCGGTTCCTGCATTTCCTGTCAGCGTACGAATGGATTCCTGAATTTTCCTATCGGTGCTTCCACTGCTGTTTTTCACATCAGGTCAAGAAACTACTAGTTATTCATCGCAAAAAAAAACTACTAGTTACAAAATTCCCTGTAATATGGTCTACAGATATTTGCATACCCATTATTAGCAGTTTAAAAACATCTTAGATACATATTGAAAATCATGTAAACACTGCCGTAACTTTGACGGGTACACACAATTATGCCTGACAACCAAGGTGGCCAGAACGCCCAAAGATGAGTTTTCACAAGTAGAAAGTGGCCATCAGTCTGACTCTTGCAGCGCTCAGCGACGGTTAGAAAACTGGTGTCCCTCTTTAGGGTCAGTTCTAAGATTCTAAATATCGCGCTCTGAACCAGGTAGAATATCAACAGAAGCGCACAACATGGAACATATCTAAGCAGAAACCCGATGTCAATATCTTCCACCTGATACACCACGGAAGATTACCAATTACAAGCTAACACGTGGACACACTAAAATGAAAAGCATAAAGCGTAAACAAACAATAAGGTAAGTACTAATTAATCCAAGAAGGTCAAAGTGCTTTCAACCATCACGCCGGTTAACAACATGGAACACTACAAACTGCCTATTGTAATTTCAGCAGTGAGCATCCAAACTACTGAAGTCTCCAACGCTCCCTCGAACTGGCTAGCTAGAGTCAATTTCAAACAGGAACTGAAAGTTCCAGCAAGAAGTTAGAAATAACAATTAATTATGTTGGCAAATATACTTTTCAACTATTAGTAACAAAAAATCAGAACTAAAAACGGATGGTAGGCCACGATAGAAGTATGGCAGATAATACAGCTACTAGAAAAGGTGCACAATTGTACTACTGCAGCCCACTTTCCCTGGTATCTTCCACACACGTTTTGGGGTTTAAATATGGAGGGTCGTTTGCTTGCTGCTGACCAAACCGAAGGCTTCGAGAAGCAGAGAAGCAGATGGATGAGGATGGGGATAAGGAAAAAAGTAGATGCTTTGTTGTTTACCAGGCAGAAGCAGATGCTGGATTCGTGCACTAGCTAGCTGCAAATTACAGGAATCGATTCCTGCATTTTCCTGCCAGTGCTCCCGCTCTTGATCTTACACAAGCAACATGTACCTTGCTACTAATCACAAAATTCCCTGTATGAACTACAGATATTTGCATACACATTAGCATTTCAAAAGAATAATAGCACTGAGACCCTGCCCTGTTTGGATCGCCAACTATCTATGCAGTGGCAAATATCACCAAATAGGCAGGTTCAGTTCAGCAAACTACCATGTGCTTCTTCCCAACTCTGATACAACATACGTCAGCCAGCAGTAAGATCTAAAAGATCGAGCTCTGAACCAGTTTGAAACTCAACAAAAGATAGGAGCACAGTGGTGCAACCCTGCAGACCAGGGTTCGAATCCTATCAGGGACGAATTTCTGGTTTCTCTCACCAAGGTGGGATACTACTATAAAAAAAATATGCCCCGGGTGCTAGTGCCCATGGGTTGCCTTTTTTTTAACTCAACAAAAGCGCACGTCGTGGAACATATCTAAGCAGAAACCCGCGTCCATATCTTCCCGCCTGATACAACACACTCACCCACTAAAAAAAAAGCATAAAGCAGACATAAATGAAACACAATGTAAATATTAATTAACCGAAGAAAGCCAAAGTGCCTTCAACCATCATGCAGGTTATCAAAAGGCTACATGGATTATTAGATAATAGATGCAAATGAAAATGTTAATTCATACAAGTCCACTTCACAACTGAACCATGGATGCTACATAGAGGGTCAATCTCCGCGTCGAGCTTACAAAATGAAAGAAACTTCACGAGACGAAACCATTTCTGCATTTCAACCACCATCATGTAGCTCTAGGTACCTGCACGGGAAGCAATATCATCGGTCAAACAATTTTATACTATTCGTTCAGGAAAATCGCTGCAGTTATTCTCGGAATCTTTTAATGACTGAATCAGAAAAACTTTTGGTTCACTATTGAGGAAATTATGTCAAAAGCTACAACACACCTTCAGCTTCTAATATATGCAGTTTTGTTTTGCTAACTAAGTAGAGGCTATAAAAAACAGTGGGCAAATGATGGGCTCTAGCTCAAAAGCACTTCATAGGAATTACTGAGCTAGATAGTTGCATACAAAACGAAAATCATTAAATTCACGTTGTACCAGCTTCAAGCAAGGAATCATGCATCATTTTATTAATGACTTTCTTTTTTTACTCTGCATTCTTGTACAAAATGACTTTCTTTTTTTACTCTGCAGTCTGCACAGTACCAATCAGTACTTGGACCGCTACATTGATGATGATATGCTAGTGAACATAAACAAAGATTATATTGATGAAAGCAGTTTTTGATATATTCATGTCATCTGAGCATTGTGTTCAATATGAAGTATCAATTAAACCTCCATGGCCAAAATGGAAAAATTAGACAACACAAAAAGCATAGCTACATATAGTTTGGAACAGCCAAATTATATTAGTGGCTAATGGCTAATTACTTATATATGCAGGTTTGGTGGACAACGAGGGACATATTGAGAAAATGGTTCACCAAACAGCCTAGAACCTGAATAAGTATGCACACAACTACAAAGTGCACGTACAACAGTATATGATTTAATAAAGGTGTACTCTTAACGTATTTGACACATCGTTAGTTCAATAGGCATCACAACGATAGAAAATAAGCAGCAATGTGAAATGCCATAGCAATAGGTCCATATAAATATAGGAAATTTGGAACTAAATGCTCAGGAATTGTTAGTGGTCAATTAATCGTGTGGCAGGGCAACATGAACATCACGCTAGGACTTGATATACCCATAAGCACCGAAAAAGGTTAAAAGGCAATGTAACAACAAGCCAACAAGTAGAAGTATAACATGAACAAAATCCCTGAACCACAATGGTGAGGAAGGGCTAGTAGTTTCTTTCCTACTTCTTAGCACCACAATATTTTCATTGCTGAGGTTGCATGAACATATGCACAAACAGATAATGGGGAAGGGATATGAGTCATCAGTTATAGGACGGCTAGACTACCAGAAGGAATTTGGGGAGTACTAAGGAGGAGGTAAACCAAAAGCAAGGAAGCTGGACGGAAAGAGGGTCAAACAAAAAAGCATCAGCAGACAGATCACCAGTATATAGCATGGTTTTTGAGTCGCCGTATAGTCGCCGATTAGTCGCCGACTAATCGCCAAGTCGTCGCGGCGTGGCTGGATCGCGCAGGCGACTTGACTCACGGAGCAAGTCGCGCCACGTCACTGGCTCGACGGCGATTTGCTGCGACTATACAGCGACTTTTGCCTGAGGATTTCAGCGACTTACGCGGAGCAGGGACACGGGAGCAGGGACACGGGAGGAGGAGGTGCTGGCGGCGACGGACGGTGGCCGTAGGTCGACGCACGGGCTCGGGGCAGAGCTTGGCGATGGCGCGGCTCATGGAGCTCGAGGATGGAGCGGGGATGGCGAGCGCCGGAGAGAGGAAGACGGGGAGCAGAGGCCGGCGGCGAAGGGAGAGGCTCGAGCGAGGCTGTGCGGGAGTGCGAGTACGGGCTGGCGGCGCTGGGAGGATTCACGCGTGCTGGTTAGTGACTAGGGTTAGTGACAGGCCTGGGAGCTCGAGGACGGAGCTGGGCCAGTGCTGGGCCTGGCTGGCCTGGCCTGTCTGCTGGGCCTAGATGAAACAATGCTGCTGGGAGCTGGGCTCGGGGGTGACAGGCCAACTTTGGCGTGAACTGTAGCAGGGCGACTCGGGGCGACTATACGCGCTGAGTCGTTGACTCAAGTCGGCAAGTCACGAGCCGCAGCCTCGGCGACTCGACTCGACTCGGCGACTCAAATATCATGGTATATAGAACATAAGGGGGTGACAAAAGGGAGAAATGGTGGTGATCAAGGATTCAAGGCTGGCGAGTAGTCAGCTTAACTGTATTTTCACTTTATTTTCCGTTTCTATGTTGTGCTGCTAGTACCTATCTATCTTGTAAGGCAAAATTATTCTATCCCCTTAATTGAATTGGCATAACACCTGCCGTTTTACCTCCATAATAAGGTGGAATGTAGAGTTGTCAAGGAGGGATGAGGAAGAAGGGTCCAGAGAAAATATTCAAGATGCATCCTACCATTAAAGCATCATAGGAGGTAGTAGGTGGACAAAAACTAAGCAAATAGTTGTAGGGAAAGTCTTACAGTCCTCTCTTGCAATTGGTACTAGAAATGGCAGTAAAAATAGAGCAATTGTGAGAATATTAAAACCACAATACAGGTAAAATGGGTGCATAAGTGGGTTTGGTAAGTGGTGACATAAACTAGGTAGCTACGTTTTTTTGAAGTATATTGATAATACCTTTTTTTAAATACAAGTATTGAATACTTCAATGTGTTTGGGTCCAACGAATATTATGTTTTATATACTTCAGTATTTCAAGAAACTGCACTAATTTTTAAGTATGGAAAAAAGAGGTCCCGACCTCTTTTTCCAAAACTGAAGCAATTGTTGCCCAGGCATGTAAACATTACAGTTGTACAATACTTCGGTTTTAGAAAAACTTTGTTGCCAAACTAGGCCTAAAAGTTTGACTTAAAAGACAAGCTAAACGAGCCTTGTAACCAGGATGGAGAGAGTACCGCTTAACAATATTTTTCAAGATAATAACAATACAAAATACACTACCACAGAGCCTACGCAAAGATTGGGACAGAATACATGATAACATATGATGCAGCAAAAGAAATAACTGATAAGACATTAGACATTGTTAGCTTAACACGAAAGGATGTCAACTAAAATTCCATCAACCAATTATTGAAAGATAATCTTGTTTTGTTATACCCGCAGTGTTAAGGCATGCTATTACCTGCAGCATACACAATTTCAAATGGATGATAATCTATAACGTTGGTTTCTTGAAGTTTCTTGAACTGCAACAACTCGAGCTGGATCATGAAGATGCCACTGACTGTCCACAAGAACACCACATTATTGCACTCAGCAAATCCTATTATCCTAGGAGGCCTCTCCTCTAGATTCAGGGAAAGTATCTTGTCGAGTTCAATAGTTCTTCCCAGCGCCCATGAAGCAACACCATTACAGTCGGTCTTAATATTCCATAATTGAGCACTGAACTTTGATAAAAAGAGGAAACCAAGCCCACCACCCTCTGTCCGCGTAATTAGGAACTCGTCCATTTCAGAGACATCAATTGGCACTTGTATCACAGCTAGCGTTTGGCTATCCAAATCAAACTCGAGAAACCCAGTAAATCGCCCAATAAGCATCCAGTAAAGGGAACCCCCGACGAGCACAGCGGCATCCTGAGAAACATTGGTGGGATACCGGCTGAGATCAACACCGGGTGGAATCAGTGTTGAGATGAGGTCTCCCCAAACGCCGGTTTCTGACGAGTAAACCCAGGCAAACGCCCTTGTATGATCTTCTTCCATCACCAAGACCACCTGGAAGTGGACATCTCCTGCAACGCGGAACACCGCGCCGTTGATGATCGGTGTCTTCTCCACACAAGTCAAAATCCTCGGGGGAATGGCAATGTGGTGCTCGTCGCCGGTGACGGGTCCCACACAACGGCCAGCTGACGCTCCAGATGGTAGATGAGGAAGAGACCATGGCGGCATCCAAGGCACTGGATATCCATGCAATCGCACTCGTCGCGCTGGAAGGACAAGCGTCTGTGAGGGACACGATCGGGGGCCGCCAAAGTTGGTACGAAGGACAGACCTTTGCTGACATGCCTATGGAAGAAACCTAGGAGAGGAGGGTTGCGGCGGTGGTGGCGGCGGAAGCGGCGTGAGAAGCTGGGGTCGGACACGAGGCTTTGCCAGCGCTTGGCGACGGCGGAGGCGCGGGGGAGGGAGGACGGCTGCGGCGGGAGGCGGAGGAGGATCTCGCGGAGGAGGTCGTCGTCCTCCAGCGGCGGCGCCGCCGGCGAGCGGCGGAGGCTGGCTGCCATCTTGCCCTAGTTCTCACAGCTCATGGGAATGGGGAATGAGGTGGTGGACTGAACTCGAACTAGAGCGAGAATCACGAGACAGCCCAGCCCAGCTTATGGCTGGACCATAATTTAGGCCCACAATTTGTTTTACATTTTTGTTATCTGATTTGTTGTTCAGCTTGACTCCGTATCACAGAATAACAAAACTACTACTTCTTTTGGGTTGCTGTACATATTTTCTTCAGTCTATCTCTCACAAAAAAAAAACAGTCTTTGAAATAGTCTGTCTCCTCATTATAGCTCTAATTTGGGCGATGATTGTTCTAAAAATATATAGAATTGATAAGTAAACTTCTAGTTCAGAAAGTAGTGTTAATTTGGCTGAGTTTCGCTTTTGATTTTACATTCATGTGGATTCAAACTCGCAACAAAAGCAGTTAAAAAATAATTCATTTTGAAGCATAATTTTGTAGCTCGAGGTCTGCATTGGTTCATGCATCTTGCCCGATAGTCACAAGAACTAAACTTGTCAATTCAAACCAAAAAAAAACTTGTTCATCTTTCTTTGGATTATTAAGACGTCAATTTTATCAATATGATGATTACCCAAGTAATCAAAGTCTTGACCCCACCTCAAAGAGAGAACATGAACATGTCTCTGTAGCAAAAAAAAAACATTGCGTCTGAAGATACTGATGGTGATGTGTGTGTGTGTTGGGGGAGGTGGAATGTCCGCAGCAATTTTGGAAGAAAGAACGACAATGTTGGAATGAAAGCAGATACTGAAGCTCCATGTTGAACCCGACATGTTTCAGATAAACTTATCAATGAACCTCTGAACTCGTGGAATCTCCAACGGTTCCTCCAACTAACTACAGTCCGTCAGTTCAAAGTTCCGACCAAGTTTGGAAGCAAAAGAGAGAACATATTCGCCAACCATAAAGCTCGTAAATCATCAAAAATGACTAATAAAAGAAATCATCAACCATGTAGCTTGCATAATCTTTGTTATGTGTAATTTGAAGACAGCCGTTCTGCGTCCACCGTGCGTCGCTGCTGGGGTTTTAAATGGGAAGGCTGTTAAACCAATGCGTAAACGAAATCGATGGATGGAGGATTGGAATAAAGGATAGTTTGCTTGGAACTGGCTCCTCTAACATGAAGGAGAGAAGTCAGGTAAGCTACAGTACAAGTTAGTGTAAAATGAAGAAGAAAAGTCAGGGTACTGTAGCAAGTACTGTGTGTATTACCCTGTAGCATGTACTGTACACTGTTACTGTTGATACAAATAAATCGAAAATTAATTTTATTGCACCATAATTTTGTGTATATGTAATTATTGTAAATGTATACACTAAATTTTTAATTAGCAAATTAATTCAAGTAATTTTAGGCTTAATCATATGGCTGTGAAGAAGGAAAGTCAGGCTACTGTAGCTTACCTGACATTACCACTCAATGTTAGAGGATCTGGTTTCCAGTTGCTGGCGTCCAGTCCAGATCCACTGTTCGTGCACAATGCAGGAATTGGTTCCTGCATTTCCTCTCAGTGTAGGATAGCATTCCACTCAAAGGTCACATATTTCTCAAAATGTAGGAATGGGTTCCTGCATTTTCCTGTCGGTGCTTCACTGTCGACTTTTCACATCAGGTCAAGAAACTACTAGTCACGAAATCCCTGTAATATGGTCTACAGATATTTGCATACCCATTATTAGCAGACAGTTGTATCAGTCTAACTCCCTTGCAGCAGACAACGAGGGTTAGACAACTGGTGTGCTTTTAGGGACGGTACTAATTGTTAAGCGGATAAACTCAGTGAAAAACGTGTCTCGATCTAGCACACGTACTAATCATGCAAGAATTTTAAGAATCTTAAAGCAGCGGAGGCCATCGATGTGTAGAGGCAAATCTATGATAATGTTTCTGTGGCTTCTATTTACCCATTGCTGCTGTGAATTTGTGATCACACAAGCCAGATTACTCATCTTTCTTGTGATGAAGAAGACTTCACAAATTTTTACAGAAAGCAAAAATACCACTTAAACCATGTCGTGGTGTAATCCAGCTCTGAACCAAGAAAGCAGGTATAATCCAACAGACTAGATATCCTTCTTCCCAGCTCCCAGGCCAGAGTCAGACTACTTCTGCTATTCAATTCTCGTTAGTCAGACCTAACAATCTAAATATCGAGCTCCGAACAAGGAAGAGATTCAACATAAGCGCCCAACATGGAATATATCTAAGCAGAAACCCGGTGTCAATATCTTCCCACCTGATACAACACGGAAGATAACCAAATACAAGCAAACACGCGCAAAAACTAAAATGAAAAGCATAAAGCGTAAACAAACCATAAGGTAAATCCTAATTAATCAAAGAAATTCAAAGTGCTTTTAACAATCATCCAAGTTAACAAATTAAACTATTAGTATTAATTCCTACAAGTTCGCTTCAGAACTGAACCGTGGATGCTACATAGAGGATCAATCTTCGCACTGAGCATACAAAATTTTGTAGAAACTTCACCAAACAACACATTTCTGCATCTCGCCACCAGCATGTAGCTCTATGTACCTGGAGAAAAAGCAATATCACCGGTCAAAAAAATATTCATTTAGGAAAACTTGTTGCAGTAATTCTCAGAATTTCTTAATGACTGAATCATTGAGCATTTAGTTCACCGTTGAGGAAATTATGTTAAAAGCTCCAATGCACCTTCAACTTCTAATATTTGGAGTTTTGTTCTGCTAAATTTGATCTAAGTAGAGGCTATAAGAACAGTGTGCAAATGAGGGGCTCTAGCTCAAACACATATTTTTTAGGAATGTACTGAGCTAGATAGCTGCATACAAAACGAAAATCATTAAATTCACGTTGTACCAGATTCAAGCAAGGAATCATGTATCATTTTATTAACTGGAACTTCCATTTGTCCAAATGACTTCCTTTTTTTACTCTACACAGCACCAATCAATACTTTCACATTTAATTAATGATAACATGCTAGTGAATATAAAGAAGATTTTGATGAAAGAAGTTTTTTTATGACAAATAAATTCATGTCATCTGATCATGATGTTCAATATGGAGTATTAATTAAACCTCCTTGCCAAAATGAATATGAAGTGTTAATTAAACCTCCATGGTCAAAATGAAGAAATTAGACAACATACAAAGGATAGCTACATATAGTTTGGAACAGCCAAAATATATTAGTGGCTAATGGCTAATTAATTATATATGCAGGTTGGTGGACAACGAGGGACATGCTGAATGGTTAACCAAAGAGCCTAGAACGCTAGAACCTGAATAATCATGCACAAAACTACAAACTGCACATAATAAAACAATAAACAGCAGTATAATATTTGATGAAAGCGTACTCAATGCATTCGACAATATCATTCGTCCATTACATAATACACTACCACAGAGCCTTCGCAAAGAAAAAATACCACCACAAAGCATTGGGACAGAATAAATAATAACATATGTAGCAGCAAAAGAAATAACTGATAAGACACTGCTTGATGAAAGGATGTCAACTGAAACTCCATCAACCAATTATTGAAACATAATCTTGTTTTGTGATACCCACAATGTGTAGGCATGCTATTTACCTGCAGCATAGACTCTTTCAAAGGGATGGCAACCCATCATGTCGGTTTGGGAAAGTTTCATGAACTGCGGCGACTCAAAATTGATCATGAAGATCCCGCTGATTGTCTCCATGAACACAACATTATTGTACTCAGCAAATCCAATTACACGTGGAATCCTTCTCTTCTCCTCTAGATTCAGAGAAATTTGTCCAGTTCTATAGTTCTTCCCAGCACCCATGAAGCCGCATCACTACAACCCTTCTTCCTATTCCACAATTGGACGCTGAAATCTGACAAAAAGAGAAAACCAAGCCCATCACACTCTGCGCGTGTAATTGTGACGCCGTTCTCATAAAAGTTATCAACTGGTCCTTGTATGACCGCTAGCCTCTGCTTATCCAAATCAAACTCGAGAATTCCACTTCCAGAAGAGTACCGACAAAGCAGCCCGTAAAAGCAATCCCCAACAAGCACAGAAGCCTTGGGACAAATGCGGGTCGCCCAAGTGATGGGTGTTGAGATGAGATCCCCCCATACGCCGGCCTCTGAAGAATAAACACAGGCGAACGCCGTTGGATGGTGTTCAACACCGTCTGCCATTACCAAGACCACCTGGAAGTGGACGTCTCCCCTAGCTCGAAACACCGCCCCTTTGATAATGGTCCTCTTCGCAGTGAACCTCGGGGGAAGGGCAATGTGGTGCTGGTCACCGATGATGGGGTCCCACACCCAGACCATGATGGCATCCAACTATCCAAGGGTGACGGGGCACTCGGTGCTGTCGGCCTGCAAGGATAAGCGCCAGGGAGGGATACGATTGGGGGACTGTAGAGTTGGTCTGAAGTACCCATAATATGCGTCGAAGAAGCCGAGTAGGGGCGGGTTGCGGCGGTGGTGGAGGCGGAAGCGGCGGATGAAGCCGGCGTCGGAGATGAGGCTTCGCCAGCGCTTGCAGACGGCGCCGGCCCGGGGGAGGGACGAAGGATGCGGGGGTAGGCGGAGGAGGATCTCCGAGAGGAGGTCGTCGACGTCCAGCGGCCCGGCCGCCGGCGACGTCGCCGTCATCTCGCCCGCGTCCATGCGGTGATTGCGGCGGCGGACTGAAATCGGACCAGCAGCCACAGGCCCACAGCGTATACTCAAGAGGTTGACATCACGAGAGCCCAGCCCAGCCTAGCCCGTGGTTACACAAACGTTGAGGAGGCCCACGAATAGCTCTATTTTTTTCTGACCTTTTACAACTTGACCCCACACAAAATTTTGTACAAAGGTCTATCCCCTTCATTTTAACCCTATAAATTAGACGATGCGCGTTCGAAAAATATTTAGATCTATTATGCTTTAATTTTTAGTGTAGAAAATAGTGGTACATTTTGTCTGGATTTCAGTTTTGAATACACATGGATATGAATTCAAACTCGGAACATAACTCTTAAAACATAAATCATTTTGAAACATAATTTTCTAAATCTGCTTCTGTACATATAGGATGGTTAGCCAGCTCATGCCAACGATCGTGTTAATTTGGTTCTGATTTTGGACCTCCTATCCCTGACACTCAACGGCAACGCGACCAAAATTGATCATATTTCATATGACAAATAAAAAGACACATTTTATATCTTAGAATCTCACACATTCTTGAATTGAAGTTCAAATATTAGCCAAGTCATCAAACCCATGCGAGACACGTAGAAAAAGGCTTGCTCTCTTCGACGGATATCTTTTAAAAAAATCATCTCAGTTGTCGTGCTACTCACCGAGCAAAGTGTCTCCAAACCAACCTCTCCATAGTCCCATCACCAGAGCCCCAGGATGGTGCTGATCACAGTTCGCGACGCATCGGCACGGACGGGGGGCTCTCTCCACTAGGTCACCTAGGAAAAGGGTAGTCCAGGTGAAAGCTTTGCACCAACCTCGGCCGTAGCCGGTGATACCGGTGCTTTAAAACTTCGTTTTCCTCCTTGAAAGTGTCACCTTGTATGTGTCTAGTCAAAATGAGGCTTGGTTCTCCGCCTGAAAACCTACGTTTTGATTTTTGAGTGGACAATGGAGCGACATGCTTCCCTCTTTTGGGTCGCCTGTCTTGGAGAGCTAGTTTGTGTCGTTGTGCGGAGCCCATCTTGTGTCATGAGCGGTGGATGTCAAGCACCGGCCCCCGATAGTTGATGTGTATTGATGCAGCGGCCTTGATAGTTTGTGTCGTTGTGCGGAGCCCATCTTGTGTCATGAGCGGTCAATAGCTTTGCATGACTTGGGTGGCAATCACGTGTTGCTAACGTGGAGGGCTTGTCGGTTTGGTTAAGGCGGATTTAAGCGACGGTTTAACTTCATTGTTAGGGGTTATGGCCTTAGACAAGCTCGTGTGGTGACCTGCGAGCGGCTGGATCATGCAGCATTGCAACTTGAGGGTGAACGGTGATACGTCGGGGTGGCTGACTGGAAGGTTATGTTGGTACTGCAGAGCGGTGGAGGTTAGGGCAGCAATCCCAGGAGCTTCACAAATTTGAGGGCTTTAACCTTGTGTCATGTAGGTAATCGGTATGTCCGGAGAAGCAACCTGCATGCATAGATCCGTGTGGAGTGCTTACTTCTTGACCTTCGTTGAAGATTCCCGCGTGTGCTCGAGGTTGGCGCTTGTTGTAGTGTTCGTCGTGCAACCAATGAGTGTGGGACTGGCCCTTGTTGTATCGATTTTCGTCCTGTTTTGCGCAATTAACTGGGCAACAATCTTCTTAATCAGTGGAAAAGGCAAATATTTTCACGCTGGCCTGAAAAGGAGGGTTAGACAACCGGTGTAGTTTCTCGCGTGTACTGTTCTCACACTCTCACAGTGTAATTTGTGTATATACTCCGGTGGAGTAGAAGAGAAGGTCATCGATGTGCAGAAGCAAATCAATGCTAATATTCCTATGCCTTTTATTTGTTTCTTGATCAGAACACCCAAATTGCTTATCTTTCTTAAGGGGAAGAGCCTTTATAGCATTTTACCGAAAGCAAAAAATAGCACTGAAACACTGCCTTGCTATTTATGCAGAAGCGAATACCACAAAATAAGCCGGTGCAATATAACAAACTACTCCCTCTGTCCATGGAAGAATGTCACAACTTTCTCTAAATTCTAAATTTGCATGTATCTACACAGTAAAGTATGTCCATATACATGTAAATTTAAATAAAGTTAAGACATCCTTTGATAGACGGAGGGAGTATATAGGTTTCTTGCCAACGGATGACACCCATTACCTCCTCAGCAAATTTCATTATTGCTTCCTGCACTTGTTTGACCTCTGGTAAAAGTTGGATTATCTGTAACGTGTACGGGCCTCAAGGTACTGCTGAAAAGGTTGCTTTCCTTGCTGATCTCAAAACTGCGCTTTCGGGCATCACAGCACCTATTGCTTTGATGGGGGATTTCAATCTGATTGCTGAAGCTTCTGATAAAAATAACACAAATGTCAATAGAGGCTTGATGTCTGCTTTTCGCCAATTCATGAACTCCTTAGAGCTGAAGGATCTCTACTTGCATGGTCGCCGTTTCACCTGGAGTAATGAGCAGGTGGTTGCCACTAAGAGTCGTCTTGACAGAGTACTGTACAATGCAGATTGGCATGACCTCTTCCCCAATGCACTGCTGCAAGCAATTACCTCTGCTGCATCTGACCATGCCCCCCTTGTCCTGTCCTTGGAAGCACAGATTCCTCACTCAAGGCGCTTTCGCTTTGAAACATTCTGGGCCCGTAGACCTGATTTCATGGAACAACTGACGCGTGCATGGATCAGCTCCCCTTCACATTGCAATGCTTTTGTCAATCTGCATCAGAAGCTTCATCATACAGCTAGACATCTGCAGAGCTGGGGTTCCAAGCTGATCAGTGATATAAGGCTCCGATCAATTATTGTCAATGAATTGATATACAGATTGGATGTTGCTAGTGACTCCAGGCAGCTGCCAATTGAAGAGCACAGATTCAGGAAACTTCTCAAAGTAAAATGTCTGGGCCTAGCTGCTATTGAACGCTGCATCTGGCGGCAAAGATCACGGTTCCTTTGGCTGAAAGAGGGAGACTGCAACTCCAAGTTCTTCCACATCAAAGCATCAGCTCGCAGGCGAAAGAATTTTATTCCTTCCATCACAGTTGATAATGTTATTACTGTCGACCAGGATGCCAAGGTGCAGGCGATTTGGTCACATTTTAATGAGATTATTGGGACCTACAAACCGACTACCTCTTCCATCAACCTGGATGCTCTGCCATTCCAAAATGTGGATCTTTCAAAGCTATCAGCTCCCATCACTGAAGAGGAAGTGAAGGCTGCCATTCTCGACTTACATCCCGAGAAAGCCCCAGGTCCGGATGGATTCACTGGCCTATTCTACCGGCTGGCATGGGATACTATCAAGCCCGATGTGATGCATGCTATTAGAACTCTTGAGCTAGCTGGGAACCAAGGGTTCCACTTACTCAACAATGCTCTCATGATTCTGCTGCCCAAAACTGCTGATGCTGCTGCACCGTCAGACTACAAACCGATAAGCCTGATACACAGCTTTGGTAAACTATTCACAAAGATACTTGCTACTCGACTCCAACCTCTAATGCCAGAGCTGATATCTCCCTGCCAAAATGCCTTCATCCGAGGCAGATCAATCCATGATAATTTTGTATATGTGCAAGGTATGATCAGATCGCTGAAACAGAAGAAAACACCAGCCTTGATGATGAAATTGGATATTTCTAAAGCTTTTGACTCAGTATCCTGGACTTTCCTTTCCAAGTTGTTGACACACAGAGGCTTTAGTCCTAAATGGGTAGCCTGGATTTCCCTGCTGCTTGCCACAAGCTCCACTAAAATTCTGATCAATGGACAGCTCTCTGATGAGATTCTTCATAGGCGTGGATTGCGCCAAGGAGACCCCTTATCACCACTTCTTTTTGTTCTAGTCATGGACTGCTTGGGCAGACTATTCGAGAAAGCACAGTCTAATGGATTGCTAACTACTATCGGCCGCCAGTTACCAAGATTTAGAGCATCCATCTATGCTGATGATGTGGCTATTTTCCTCCAACCGACACCACACGATATTGTTGTCACTGTTGCCATCCTGAAAATCTTTGGAGAAGCCACTGGCTTAATGACAAACCTTCAGAAAAGGAAGATTCTTCCGATTGCTTGTCAGAACCTAGATCTTTAGTTCGCTGTTGCTGCGACTGTATGTCAAGTGGCTGCTTTTCCTTGCACATACCTAGGCCTCCCATTGTCTGACTCCAGACTGAAGCGCAATGACCTGCAATCGGTGTTGGATAAATTCATGAAGAAGCTGGCTTGTTGGAAAGCCAAATGGATTTCTCTAGCAGGGCGTCTTACTCTCGTTAATGCAGTGATGTCTGCCCTGCCTGCTTACCAGCTAATTGCACTCATTCATCCGAAATGGCTGCTTAAACAAATTGACAAATTAAGAAGGGCTTTTCTATGGGCTGCTGACTCAAAGGTTGCTGGAGGAAAATGTCTCGTTAATTGGAAGGTATGTTGCTTGCCAAAGCAATTGGGTGGTCTTGGTATTCCTGACCTGCACATGCAGAACATTGCACTTCGCACTAGATGGTTATGGCAGCAAGAAACTATTGCAGCTAAACCTTGGTTAGGGCTGCCAATACCTACTGATAAAGTTGTCCAGGACCTCTTCAGAGCATCCACCACTATTCACATCCACGATGGGAAAACAACCAAGTTCTGGCACAGCCACTGGCTCCAAAGCTGGCCATTAGTGCAGAGATTTCCTGCTCTCTATAAGCACTCGAGAAGAAGAAATATATGCGTCCGTGAAGCTCTGACGAACAAATGCTGGATTACATTAATCAAGCCTAACCCTTCGCTTGCTGTTCTGTCAGAATATCTGCAGCTATGGGCTATTCTAAATGCTGAACCCATGCCCGCATTTGATGATTCACAGGACTCAATTACATGGAATCTGACTGCTAATGGATCCTACACTGCAAAGTCAGCGTACTCTGCCCTCATGTTGGGCCGAATCGAAGCTCCTGTCTTTGGTGAAATCTGGGAGGTCAAGGCGATCCCGAAGTGCAAAGTCCACGCTTGGTTACTCCTCCACAACAAATGCCTAACTGCCGACAATCTTGCTAAGCGTGGATGGCCTCACAATCCACTCTGCCCTTTCTGCAATGCCTGTCCTGAAACTGTTGTTCATCTCCATGTAAGCTGTCCGTATGCCCAGGATTGTTGGAAAGAGGTGCTGGCAAAGTCTAGATTGCCTGCAGTTCTCTTGCCGGCCCCCAACTTCGACAGCCTCATAGCCTGCTGGAACTCGACGACCGCATCTACACCACCTTTGTTGATCAAGAGATGGAGATCGTTAGCTCTTCTAACATGGTGGAATCTTTGGAAAGCACGCAATGACAGGATCTTCAACAACAAACCTGTCTCCAGCTCGGATCTTGCAGACTCAATCGTTCAAGAGCTCTCTCAATGGCGTGCAGCTGGTCTTCTTATCACGGTGTGGCCGGCTGGAGCTTAGTTTTTTAGCTTCGCCTGTGCCCGCTTTTATTTATTGTTTCTCCTTTTCTTCATTTCATTCATTCGTTCATTCTTTTATTGTAACTGATACCTCACACTAAACCGGCATTTGTTCCGGCCCTCTATATAAAATGAAAGCAGCGCCCGCTGCCTTCCGTCAAAAAAAAAAATTCAACACTCCTCGGACAGTACTAAGATTCCAAACTTTGAAGCGCATTTCACTATTTCAGAAACCCGGCGTCAATATCTTCCTGCCTGATAAAGCACGGAAGATAACGGAATACAACCAAACACTAAAATGCAAAGGGAACAAAAGATATGTGAGACCACCATACCATGCTTGCTTGAAAGGCATAAATGGAATAAAATGAAGCACCAGGTAAGTACTAATTAACCGAAATAAAAGTGACTTCAACCATCATGCCAGTTAACAAATGGCTACATATATTAGATAATATAGATGCAAATTAACGGATTAACTCCTACAAGTCGAGTCCACAATTGAGCCATGGATGCTACATACAGGATAAGTTTCCACGCCGAGCATACAAAATGGAAGAAGTTTCACCAAAAAACCCATTTCTGGATCTGAGCCACCAGCATATAGATCTAGGTACCTGCAGAGGAAGCAATATCATCGGTCAAACAATTATGTACTATTTATTAAAAAAAGGCTGTTGAGTTATTATCAGACTTATTATGTCGCAAATCAGTAAACAATATAGCTTCCCTGTTGTGGACAATGTGACAAAATTTACAAAGTTGAATCATATTAGCATTATTTAACAAAAAAAACAACTTTTGAAACAGAGAACAGCAACAATTTGTAATGTCGTGACACACCTTCAACTTCTAATGTGAGAAGTATTTGGCTAAAAGAACGGTGGGCATATGAGGGGCTCTTGGAGTCAAGAAATATCTGGTTTCTAGCTCATAGGCATATGCCTTTTAGTAATCTATGAGCTAGCTTAGCTAGTCACTAATAAATTGAATTTCCTCAAATGTATGCAGTACAGTCGTGAAGGCAGGGGATCATGTATCCTTTTATCAACCGATGCTTCATCAGGTCTAAAATAACTCATTTTTTTAAGCTGCGCAGAATCAAGCATGCCATGTGCTAAGATTGGTACTGATCTTAAGACCAATGAACATGGCAGTGTTTAACATACATCTCCAAGGAGCAAGGGTCGGATAGTCATGGTGTTGGGGATAAGAGCAAGAGAAGGTGGGGGCAGGTATAAGATCGTTACTAGCTTACTCTTGTTTGGAACTTCGGAATTCTCCATAGAGGGTCGTGGTTTCCTTGTTATAAGGAGCACTAGATTTGATGCCTAAGAACAGGAATATAATCCTATCTTTCCTAACAAAACATATATTTATCTTCCAAACTAGAAATATGCATGTAAGTTTGGTGGACAGTGAGCAAACACGTTGAGAAAAAAACTAACCTCAAAACCTAACACTAGAATAATTATCCAGAAAACTACAATAACAGCAACAAAAACGACAAACAACCGTATTAAGATTTATTAAAGCCTTCAAGTAGTGTGGCAATCATTAGTTCACTCGGTATCACGCCGATCCAAAATAAGCACAAATGGAAATGGCATAGCTATAAATCTATAAAATCGAGGGAAATTTGAAACAAAATCAGGTAGTGCTATTATCAATTAATTAAAATGAGACAACATGCAAGTTACACTATGACTTCACAAGACCATTAACCACATAAAAAGTAAAAATGCAATGCAGCAACTAATAAACGTAAACCTGATATATACTATCCCTGAAGCACAGTAAAGTGCAAGTAGTTCATTTGCACCTACTTAGCATGATAGTATTCTCATCATGGAGCAGGTATGAGCATATGCTCAAATAGGGTGATGGTGAAGGGGCCTAGTTCACCAGTTATGGGAGCAGCTAGAGCCTAGAGGGAGAAGACCACACACTATCAGAAGGAACTGAGGAGTACTAAGGAGGAGGCAAACTGTATCAAGGCAGCTGGATGCAACGGCAAGGCAAGGAAAGAGCACATCCGGCAGAAAGGAAGTAAAAATTTACCAAATAAATAGATAAGGCATCAGGAAGTGAATGGAGAGCTGCCGAGGAAGGGGTGAAGAAGCAGGGCCTGGAGAAAAGAGTCAAGATACAGCCTGCCATGCCATCAAAGCATAGGAGTTGGCTAGCTGGGCAACAGCTAAGCAAAAATTTGTAGAGAAAAATCTTATAGTCACTTCTTGCGATTTTGGTACTTGAGATATGACGGTAAAAAGGAAAGCAGTGCATTTTTTAAGATAAGCTTACCTGCTCGACCAGTACATTACAATAGCATATTTATTCGGGCCATCCAATGTATTGTTCAGAAGATCAAACTCTGGTCCTTTATTGCGTGTTTCTGCAAGCCATAAGGAGTAAGACAACCACTGACATACATAACAACAAAACGCCAAATAGATATGTGGATGCGACGAGATATTTAGGACAAATTGCACACACCTAGTGTAATAGGGGTGTAATAAAAAATTGATGCAATATTAGGAATACATGATAAACCACACCTAGTATCAAACTGAAATAAATTCCGATTTATTAGCTGGTAAGGACAGACAAGTTATCCAGATTTATTAAGCTTGTTTCATGCCATATCGAGAAAAATAATAATCATACTAATAAATCCTAGCAAGAAAGTGATCATGACTTCAGATTTAGATTATCTTCAAATAAATTAAGCTGAGAAAATCAAATGAACTCAATTTATTAGTGTCTGGTAGTACATAAGGACTCACTCTAGGCCAGTCCTTATGTACTACGGAACTAAGATTACTGATTTAAGAATACTACCGGACATAATGATATTGAATGTAGGATACAGAAGTAGCTCTAAGCTTCCAGATGTACGAATTGAGCTGTCTATTTAACATTTCAGGTGGTTCAAGCTAGTTTTCCAGATGTATCTTATCTTAAGAAAAACTGCTTGCATATGTTAATAGGCAGCAGTGAAATTTGGTTTAGTTTAAAAGACAGAATTTGTCAATCTTGATGTTCATTTTGTACTGTACGGATATTCATGTAATGAATTGATAAAGACAATTTGCTAGCTCTGACTTGAACCAGATAATTCTATGATAACAATAATAGAGTACTATAAATTGCTTTTTTTTTGACAAAGTAGATACATGATGTCAGGCTAACGGCCCATCGCCTGGTTATGGAGACTGAACTGGTGACATAAAAACAACCTACACACTAGCTACCATTTACTGATGTGAATCCAGACCATAACCATAAAAAAACAGAGCACACAAGCATTGGAATAGAAGCACTACAGTAACAAAACACTATATGTTGAAGAGGTCATCAAGCAGCAAAAAGGAACAAGTGATATGACACCACATCAAATTGTTAGCTAACAAAGAAGGATGTGAATAGCATTCCATCACAAATAACCAACAAATAACTTAGTTCTGTTATGTCAGGGAGTCTAGTACCTGTTGAAAGTATAATTTGGCTGCTAGGTACTTTTATAAGCCAAATTGATTTGAATGATCATGCTTTGTTTATTTGTTGATATAGCTAAAATTTCAGCCGTGGTTGAACGCCAGTTATATGTCGCAACAGCAAGCAATTGAAGCAGGCGAAACTATGGAATGTTTCCTGTACTTGTGGCTGCCGAAGACGAGTCTTCGAGGGATTCAGAGAAAACGCTGGGATACACAGCAGGTGCATAAGACAAGTCCTAGTAGGACTCGGTTGGAAGCCAGGCTACGAGAGGTGCAACAGAATTTTCATGATTGTAATTGCTACTAGCAGATCGTACGTGTACCAACAGCCCGGCCGGTTTGATTACAGATTAGATTAGGAATATTTAAACCGGCTTGCGTGCATGCGAGGAAAAGGACTCCGTATCCTATTTTGTTTGCCATAGACCAGGCTGCCCTATATAATGTGGGTACACGGCCGATTGGAAAACCCCCAACCAATCGATACACACAAATCAATCTATTTTCACGTACTGTTTTTTCCGTTCGTTTTTCTCCTTTGCCGAGCTCTAGTATCTCTAGGGTTTAGCGATCTTTGCCGTTTTGCGCTGAAAAGCGGCCGGTTTCTCCTCTTCGAAATTGAAGAATTCTTTGTTGCTTTGCTCGTAAAGCAATCGGTTCGTCGTCACGAAAGTACGACGGGTATCGTGGTGCTGCGCGGCGATTTTGCGTGGCAACACAATTGACGACTTCGCTGGGGACGAAGAAGAACAAGAACATGCACGCGATGGACGCCGCCGCCGCCAAGAACGGCAGCGACTTCGACACCGACAACATCATCGCCGTCACACTTGATGAGCTATCTGACGATGATCGGCGCGAGTTGGAACGGGTGCTTGATGAAGAGAGAGCTGAGAAGATGAAACTGATGCTTGCTGGATTCCAGAAGACAAGGAACGGCATCGTCAAAAAGGTAGCTACGCCGAGTCCTTCGGATCTACTCGGCGCTGAGGTAAAAAGGCCAACTGATGAAATTGCTCATTTTATTGATGTGTCCGTAGCTAGTAAATATGGTTCGGACATAGCAGAGATGTCACGCGCGATTAAAGCTGTAGCTAGTAAATTTGAGCAACTTGAAGAAAGTATACCTCGACATGTGCGTTCGGTAGTGCTACAAATTAACGACGAAAATTCTGCTAATCAGCCGATGCCTCCTCAAAGTAGCAGTTTATTTAATCTTTCTGGTCATATGCACACACCAGGGGCATCGGTTAATGCTGCACGACATGCTCAAGTTTCTTTAAATAATAATTTGAGTGGCCAGAAGAATTATGCTAGCGGTTCGACCCATGATTTTATGTATAGTGCTGCTCCTCCTATTGTTTCAACTTCGGTTGATCAAAATCACAACAACAATAACCGAAGTAGTATTTTAAACTCTAATTTGCAGCAGCCTTTTTATCAAACCGTAGCATACAATGCAGTGACGTCAGCACATCGGATGTTTATAGAGTTAAACTATTTCCTTTATCTTTGTCCGGTACTGCATTTACTTGGTTTACATCACTCGCTCCTAATTCTATTTCAACATGGGCACAACTGGAGCAAAAATTTCATGAATATTTTTATAGCGGTGAAACTGAACTTCGACTTTCGGATTTAACTATGGTTAGACAGAAACATAATGAGCATGTTCAGGATTATATTAGGAGGTTTAGAGATGTCAAAAACCGATGTTTTAGCCTAGCCATAGCCGAAAAGGATTTAGCTGATCTTGCTTTTTCGGGACTGCTAACTCATATTAAAGATAAATTAGAAGGGCAGGAGTTTTTGGATGTTAATCAAGTTTTGCAAAAGGCTTTGGCGCAAGAAAATCGGGCTAAGGAAACTAAACAATTTAGCCGATTTAAAGATAACAGGAGTAAAGATAATCATGCGGTTAATGCTTTAGATTATGATAGTGATTCGGCTAGTGAGGATGACCTAGATGTATGTGTAGCCGAATGGGTTCAAGCGCCAAAGTCAAAACCTTTTGCATGTCCTGCTTTGAAACCTACACCTGCTAAAAGAGAAGAAATTAAGTATACTTTTGACGTTAGCAAGTGTGATAGGATTTTTGATATGCTACTTCAAGGAAAATTAATTAGATTGAGAGAAGGTCATGTTATCCCATCTGCAGGAGAATTGGGCAGAAGAGCTTATTGTAAATATCATAATTCGTTTTCTCATTCTACTAATGATTGTAATGTGTTTCGACGACAGGTGCAATCGGCCATTAATGAAGGACGATTGACATTCACAGAGGATGCTAAGATGAAACTCGATAGTGATCCTTTTCCTATTAATGTGATCGATTTTGAGAACAAGAAAATGCTAATTCGGCCGCATCAGACCGAATCTGCCAAAGGAAAGAATGTTGTCATTGATAATAATGCTGCGCCGAGGATGATCAAGCCAAAGAATCCAGAGGTGGGAGTGTGGAAAATCAATGGAGGAAGAAAACATGCTCCAAGAATAAAGCCGACTGTTAGCATGTTGTTGGAAAAATACACTTCACGCAAGGCCAACAATGTGTTTAATCGGCTTGGAGGCATTAAGCGTCCTAGGTCTCCTTCTGGACCTCACGGTCATGAGCATTGGAGAAGAAATTCATATGATCAGCAGCCGTATTTTCCAATGGAGCCTGCTTATTGGGGATGTGCACCTCCTCCTATGTATCCACAATTTCCTCCGTGGGGTTTTAATCCATGGGCGCCATACCCTACAGGGCCAGCAGGTTATGTTCAGCCAGCGTGGGCTTCTTCAGGTCCTATGTATAGAGGACCATGGCAGGAAAAGAGAGCTCGGTTTGATCAGGGATTTAGGCCACGGGATGCCATTGTTATCCATGGTAATGTCGAGAAGTCAGCACCGGGAAGTTCAAATCCACGCGGGAGACACAACGCAGATGGCATAGTGCATAGAGGTGATCGGAAGCTTGCATGGGTGCCGGTGAAGCATGTTGAGCCTGAGGTTGTAAAAAATTCAGATGATTGATCAGATGTATCTCATGGTCCGAAGATTGCGGACGATCGATCAGCTGGAGTTGTTGAGAAGAGTCCAGGAAAAGGGGACGCTGGTGAGCTGAGAGATAATTCTGTTCAGAAAAAAGATGGTAATACAAAAGAGAAACATGTGGACAATACGCATGTTGCATCTTCCAGCACGAATCAGAAAATTGGGTCAGCTAGCATGCGTAGCGATCCAATCATTAGAGAGAGCAGCTCACGTACATCCCCTGGTTGGTCTCCAATCATTTTTGGCTCGTTCGATCAATATGGAAATCCAAGTACTAGTGGGAGCCAGAAAGTTGCAGCCGACCGTGCAGTTGACCAGCAGAGAAGTGTTTCGGCTAAGAATAGAATTTTTGTTCCAGGAACAGCAAAACGTCAATACAGGCCGAACAATTCAGGTGGCAGCAGAATTCAGTCGGTTGCTCCAGGAACTAAGCCTGGGCCTAGGTGGTGCCCGACGGGACTCACACACACTCAGAAACGGCGTGTACAGCGGCTGCGAGCATTGGAAATCAGGGAAGAAATAGCCGAGAAGAAGCGAGATGAATTGTTCAATCGGGAAAGACCAATGGTGCCTGCAATGATTTGGAAGGAGAAGCGCATCGTGGCAGAGGAGAAGGAAGCGGAAGATGACGCGATTGACGACCTCGCCGATGACACGGCCGATGGCCTTGCAGATGACACGATTGATGACCTCGCCGATGACACGGCTGATAACCTTGCAGATGATACAGTTGATGATGAGGCTGCTGAAAGTTGCGATGATGTACTTAGTGATATGGATATTAATATGGTGTTTGCATTACCTGCTGAATTTCGTGCACCCGAGGCTGAAGTTGCAGAACTGGTTCTTGGTCCGAAAAATGCTACATTTGAGAAGCCGGAGAAGCCCGAGCAGCATTTGAAGCCATTATTCATCAGGGGTCACATTGATGGTAAACCTATTGGTCGCATGCTTGTTGACGGCGGTGCTGGGGTTAATATTATGCCATTTTCGGTTTTTTCTAAATTGGGCCGAAAAGAGAGTGAATTAATGAAGACCAATATGGGACTTAGTGGGTTTTCCGGTGATATGTCTGAAGCTAAAGGTATTATTTCTATGGAGCTAACAGTAGGTAGCAAGACATTACCGACTGCATTTTTTGTTGTCGAAGTCAAAGGTCGGTATAACATTCTGTTGGGGCGTGATTGGATTCATGCTAATTGCTGCATCCCTTCCACTTTACATCAGTGTTTGATTCAGTGGGTTCATGATGACGTGGAGGTGATTGAGGCAGATAATTCAGCTTGCATTGCTTTGACAGATACGCCGGTTGATTGGCAACACGGTGAGATGCGTTGTTTGACCGGTAGGGATTTATCAAATTATGATTATATAAGTATCGGTAAAGATGGTTTTGTACCTATAAATGCACAGCCGGCTAGCATAGCTCGGCTTAATGATTTATCTTTATAAATGACGACTAAAGAAGATAGTATTAAGTGGCTGCAACAACGCACTGAGGAGTATCGTTCCGGTAAGAGCGATATGCATGAGGCAATTGAAGATTTTGATGATATGGCGAAGCTTGGACAGGGATTCTCATCGGCTGATCCACTTGAAGAAATAGATATTGGTGATGGAAGCATTCCCAGGCCTACATTTATTAATGGTAATTTGACAGCCGATCAGAAAAGCAAGGTATGTGTTTTACTTAAAGAATTTGTAGATTGCTTCGCTTGGAATTATACCGAGATGCCAGGTTTGAGTAGAGATTTAGTTGAACATAGATTACCTATTAAATCTGGTTTTAGGCCGCATAAACAACCTCGTAGAAATTTTAATCCTAACATATATGACCGCATCAAAGAAGAAATCGATCGGTTATTAAAAGCTGGGTTTATTCGGCCATGTAGGTATGCAGAATGGGTTTCTAATATTGTGCCGGTTGAAAAGAAAAATACCGATAAGCTTAGATATGTACTGATTTCAGAGATTTGAATAAGGCTACTCCGAAAGATGAGTATCCTATGCCTATTGCCGACATACTTATTAATGATGCTTCAGGACATAAAATAATTAGCTTTCTAGATGGCAATGCTGGCTATAATCAAATATTTATGGCCGAAAAGGATACGTCTAAAACTGCTTTTCGTTGCCCAGGTTTTGTCGGTTTATTTGAGTGGGTTGTCATGACTTTTGGTTTGAAAATGCCGGCGCTACATACCAGCGTGCTATGAATTTAATTTTTCATGATCTCCTAGGCATTGTACTGGAAATATATATTGATGATGTGGTTGTTAAATCGGATGGGTTTGATCATCATTTAGCCGATTTACGTTTAGCTTTAGAAAGGATGCGCCGGTATGGGTTAAAAATGAATCCACTCAAATGTGCTTTCGGTGTGTCAGCCGGAAGTTTTTAGGTTTCATAATTCATGAACATGGTGTAGAGATTGATCCTGCAAAAGTAGAGTCAATAAGAAAATTGCAGGAACCTACGTGTAAAAAAGATGTGCAAAAGTTGTTAGGAAAAATTAATTACTTGAGACGATTCATATCTAATCTTGCAGGCAAAATTGAATCGTTTGTTCCATTACTTCGGCTAAAGAGTGAAGCCGAATTTACTTGGGGGGCAGAACAACAGGAGGCTTTTAATAACATAAAGAGATATTTGTCGAATCCTCCTGTGTTGCGAGCACCCAAGTCCGGTGCGCCGTTCAGGTTGTACATTGCTGCACAAGATAGAGTGATCGGCGCGGTGTTGGTGCAAGAAGACGGCGACAAGGAGTACATTATTGCATATTTAAGTCGTCGTTTGATTGACGCCGAGACTCGGTACGTGTTTATTGAAAAATTATGCTTATCTTTATATTATGCATGTACCAAATTTCGGCCTTATTTACTGTCCAGTACATGTGTAGTAGCTTGTCAAGCCGACGTGATTAAATACATGTTGCAAAAACCGATTCTTAGCGGTAGGATTGGAAAATGGGCTTATGCACTAATAGAATATGATTTAGCTTATGAATCGCTGCGTGCTATGAGAGGTCAAGTTATCGCCGATTTTATTGTTGATCATAGAATTAAGGATGACGAAGATATTAATTATGTTAGTATATGCCCATGGAAACTTTATTTTGATGGATCGGTTTGTAGTGAGGGACAAGGCGTCGGCAACGTTTTAATTTCACCTAATAATGTTGCTTATGAAACATCGGTCCGTTTAGAATATTTGTGTACTAATAACCAGGCTGAATACGAGGCTTTATTGTTTGGTCTACAAAGTTTAGTAGATATGGGTGTAAGGGATATAGATGCTTTTGGAGATTCGCTTCTGGTAGTGAAACAAATTAAAGGCGAATTTCAGTGTTTTGATGGATTGCTGAATAGTTATTTGGACCGATGTTTAGATATAATAAAAACTTTGGATACTTTCACTATTAATCATATACCTAGGGAAGAAAATTCTAGAGCCAATTGTTTAGCACAGCAAGCATCCGGTTAAACGTCAGTAAAGGAAAGTTTTTTATACTAGAAAGACCGATGCAGTTTGCTGAAAAAAGTGAGACCGACATGATATTTGTTAATTTAGTGCATGGTCCAACAATGCATGGTTCGGTCCAGCAGAAAGTAGTGCAGGGAAAAGAAAATTCGGTGCAAGGCTCACAGGTGACCGAATTAGCTAATAATTCAGAACTTGGAGATTGGAGAGCTCCTCTGATTAATTATTTGAAAGATCCGAGTCCAACCACAGATAGGAAAATTCGGCGGCAAGCTTTAAAATATACTCTGTTGAATGATGAATTGTATCGCCGAACTATAGATGGATTACTTTTAAAATGTTTGGATTCTGATCAGTCTAGATTAGCCATGGGTGAAGTGCATGAAGGTATATGTGGGACACATCAGTCGGCTCAAAAATGCGTTGGTTATTAAAGAGAGCTGGTTTTTATTGGCCGACTTTGTTAGAAGATTGCTTTCGGTATTATAGAGGCTGTGAGGCGTGTCAGAAATTTGGTAATATACAGTTAGCGCCTGCAGCTATGTTAAATCCCATAATTAAGCCATGGCCATTTAGAGGATGGGGTTTAGATTTTATTGGTCAAATACATCCTGATTCTTCTAAAAGACATCGCTTCGTCCTAGTGGCTACAGATTATTTTACTAAATGGACTGAAGCGTTCCTTTGAGAAACATGACTCATAAAGAGTGATTAGTTTTGTTTAGAACATATTATTCATAGATTCGGTATTCCTCAAACTTTAACTACAGATCAAGGTTCTTCTTTTATGTCTCATCAATTTCGTGAATTTGCCGAATCTTTGGAATTAAGTTGTTAAATTCGTCGCCTTATTATGCTCAAGCTAATGGACAGGCCGAATCTAGCAATAAAACTTTAATTAAGCTTATAAAAAGAAAATTGAGGAGCATCCGAAAAGATGGCATGAGGTACTTTCGGAAGCTTTATGGGCTCATCGGATATCTAAGCATGGAGCAACTCAAGTTACACCGTTTGAGCTAGTTTATGGTCAGGAGGCAGTATTGCCCGTGAGATTAATTTGCAAGCTCTTAGAGTAGCCAGACAAAATGATTTGTCGGCTGTAGATTATAAAATTTGATGATGGACAGAATAGATGATGTTTCTGAAGAAAGGCTAAGAGCTTTACGGGAAATTGAAAAAGAAAATTAAGAGTAGCAAAGGCTATAATAAAAAAGTGAAGGAAAATCGTTTCAGATAGGAGATTTAGTATGGAAAACGATTTTACCTATTGGAACTAAAGATAGAAAATTCGGCAAATGGTCGCCGAGTTGGGAGGGTCCATATAAAGTTGTAGAGATTGTTCCTGGAAATTCATATTTTGTACAATCTTTGCAGGGAGTGAAGTTGTCTAAAGCTCTCAATGGAAAATATTTAAAGAAGTATTATCCTAGCATGTGGCAGGAAGCTTGATGATACTATATGTGGCCGATATATTTTATGAATATCGCCCTAAGAAGAATGTGGCCGATATATTATTTGAGATATCGCCCTAAGAAAATTTGGCCGATGTGTTCTTTGGACATCGCCCTGAGTAATGATATCGTCGGTGAAGCGACGACATCGTTCTAAGGTACGACTGTATTGTTTTTGATAAATGTTATTGTACCAAAAACAGGGGGGCATGTGTTGAAAGTATAATTTGGCTGCTAGGTACTTTTATAAGCCAAATTGATTTGAATGATCATGCTTTGTTTATTTGTTGATATAGCTAAAATTTCAGCCGCGGTTGAACGCCAGTTATATGTCGCAACAGCAAGCAATTGAAGCAGGCGAAACTATGGAATGTTTCCTGTACTTGTGGCTGCCGAAGACGAGTCTTCGAGGGATTCAGAGAAAACGCTGGGATACACAGCAGGTGCATAAGACAAGTCCTAGTAGGACTCGGTTGGAAGCCAGGCTACGAGAGGTGCAACAGAATTTTCATGATTGTAATTGCTACTAGCAGATCGTACGTGTACCAACAGCCCGGCCGGTTTGATTACAGATTAGATTAGGAATATTTAAACCGGCTTGCGTGCATGCGAGGAAAAGAATTCCGTATCCTATTTTGTTTGCCATAGACCAGGCTGCCCTATATAATGTGGGTACACGGCCGATTGGAAAACCCCCCAACCAATCGATACACACAAATCAATCTATTTTCACGTACTGTTTTTTCCGTTCGTTTTTCTCCTTTGCCGAGCTCTAGTATCTCTAGGGTTTAGCGATCTTTGCCGTTTTGCGCTGAAAAGCGGCCGGTTTCTCCTCTTCGAAATTGAGGAATTCTTTGTTGCTTTGCTCGTAAAGCAATCGGTTCGTCGTCACGAAAGTACGACGGGTATCGTGGTGCTGCGCGGCGATTTTGCGTGGCAACAGTACCTGCAGTAAAGACACTTTCAAACGGATGGCAGATATACATATTGGCAGTTTCAGAATCTTCCATGAACGTGAACTGCAATGACTGAATCTGGACCATGAAGAGACTGATAAGTGTGCCGAGGAACAAATAATTATTTTCCTCAGCATACCCTACTACCGAAATGTGCTGATGCTCGTCTGGATCCAGGGGAAGTAATTTGTCCAGTCCAATAGTTCTATCCAGCACGCATGATACAACGCTATCATTATCGGTCTCCCTCTTCCATAATTGGGCATACTGCTTGATAACCTTTTCAATATATCTCTTCTATATCTACTTAAAATTATTTCTAATTATTGTTATGACATCGAACTTTGAACTATCTGCTACAACTCATTGCTATGAAGGAAGAGTAAAAACTCATATCTCTTCTGTATCTACTTAAAATTATTTCTAATTATTGTTATGACATCGAACTTTGAACCATCTGCTACAACTCATTGCTATGAAGGAAGAGTAAAAACTGTATGCAAGTTAATAGAGCATGTCGTGAGAGGGGATTATTCGGCGGCTATGCATTCATGAAATAATCAAACAGACGAGAACTTGCATGTGGCAAGATGGTTAGGAGGGTGGTTGTACCCCCAGCCCACCAAAGTTCAAGCCCCAGGTTTAACGTTGGTGTTTCTCATTTAGGCGGAATATTCTTTCAGTGGGAGGAGACGTTCCCGTCGACAGCGAGGCGCCCGTGGTGACTTCGTCAATCTCAAGACCCAACCGTCGGCTCAGTCTATCGGAGGTGCTCATAGGGGTAGGATGTGCGTGTGTGCGTTCATAGGGGTGAGTGTATACGTGTGTATGTGAGCGTCTGCGTTGTACTGTGTTTCTCAAAAAAAAAAAAAAACAGACAATCTATTCTGTTGATGTCGTCGATCGATCCCAGATCTGTTAAACATGATACATAGTTTCTGTGAAAATCCGAACGATGAACACCGAGATTGGCTAATTCTTGAGTTATAACTGAACTAAACTTCTCTTTTGCTTGCCAACTTTGAACTATCTGCTACAACTCATAGCTATGAAGGAAGAATAAAAACTGTACAGACTTAATAAGGTACACTGTGAGAGGGGACTATCAGGTGGCTATGCATTCATGAAATAATCAAAGGAACAATCTACTTTGTTGGTGCCACCGATCGACCCCAGATCAGTGAAACATGATAGACACTTTATATGAAGATCCACAGTCTGCACACCGTGGTTGGCTAATTATATGTATAAAGACTGAAAAGTTCACTGACAGTCTGCACACCGTGGTTGGCTAATTATATGTATAAAGACTGAAAAGTTCACTCTTCCTTACCTACTGAAATATGCAAGAGTTGTATAATCGTAGTATGGCTCCAGTGCAGATTTTATTCAAGATGAGATACATGTCAGTTTGAAGTTGAAGACAACTAGTATATATGAAAAATTAGCTTGAACCACTCTATTGGTACATTTGGAAGCTCTAGTTATATTTTTTCATTCAGTATTGTTATATTTGTTCATATTGCTAATAATCCAATATCCATAATAGTGACTTGGTTTGAAACTAAAGAAAGTGCCCATCTTATATAGTTATATCTTATTGTAGAGTCCTGAAGCAAGTGACAAGTCCATTTGCTTCATGGAAAATCAATAAACTGAGTTCATTTCATCCTTTCAAATTAGAACTGCCTAATATCTATTTGATTTTTCTTGGAATCTCGTTAGTTGTTTGACTTCTTATGCTTATAAACAGATATTGGTGGTGGACACGATGTAGATAAAACTATGAGGCGTTCGTGGTATACAGGATGGACACGGTACATAAGACGCCTGTTCAGTTAGATGTACTATTGTGATGCATTTGTAGAGCAGGTAAGCTTATCTTCTGCATGTTACTTGATGTATCTGAACTGTTCTTTTACGAAAATCTATGTTTTTCATTGTCACTACCATTTCTCAAGTACCAAATTGCAAGAGATGATTCTCTCTACAGCCCTTCTCCCAACTGTGTACCCGTGCTTCTTGAATTTTTTTTCTTCTTTACCTGTGTTTCATGAAAAACTTGAGTATTCTTCTCTTCACTAGAGGTTTTTGTAATTGGGTGCGGGTAGATTGTCGGATTGTGATCGGTTTGAGTGACAACCAAATGCAGTGTACTCCCTCCGTATCAAAATATAAGTCACTCCAAGTGTGATTTGTTGACCAGAGTGAAAGCTCCTCATATGATGAGTATCTTCATGTTCCCTTTGTCCGAAGTTCTGATTGGACCCAAATTATAGCCTTGGTGCTGAAATTTAATTTGTTATGAAAATTTCTATGGACCAAAAGAAATCGTGTATATTTCCATCAGTTTTTTTGGCTATCTTGATGACAAAATGTCTGCTTGCAAACTGATTGTTAGTACTAACTTAGAAACCATCACTGCCTCGGCGCATCCTGGTTGCGGCTTGACTCTGATCCTAGCACTGTGAGGGGCACGTCGTCCCTCGTTCCCCTAGCTTCCCTCTTTTGCTCGCCTTGCTAGCACTAATTCCTGTGAATAAACGCTCTTCTTCTTAAATGCATTGGCAGTACAACTGCGTAATTCCTCAAACAAGTCGTTACTCAAATTGAATTTCCCGCTCTCTGGAAAGTTGTTTGGATATTTTTCGTATATCTGGACATCCCTCGGTTATATGGCTCTAATCATTTTCAGTTTTTGTATGATTGTTACAGCTGAGCATAATTTTGGAGCAGTGGAATTTTTTTTTTCATGGTCAGCAGCTCTTTCACCTTAACACTCTCCCTCCTTTTCAGGTCAACGGCAGAAGGCTTTGTGTGTGTGCTCCTAGGACCTGTACCACCAAGTTAAACCTAATTTCTTGTGTGTCCTGACTATCTAGGTCATGCTAGTATAGATTATTGTGTACCTATGAAAGTATAGATGTATTACAAGCAAACATGTATGTTGCGTGGCAATGTTCACAAGATTTGCCACATGTATGTAAGGTTTTGTTCGACATAGTTGTGTAACTAAGAAAGTTTATATGGCTGTTAGATATACTTGTGTACTTTATGAGAAAACCTGAAATGAATCTTGCTTGCCATATACTAGTTGGAAAACGCCCCCTCCCCTTCAGCCCCAGGTCGCTCCCTAGGGGCGACCCGGGTGACGGAATCTTAGCCGCCACCTCATTGTCGCAGGAGGATGCCGGTAGGCGAAGCCCTCACCGGTGGACGGCGGCTGGGAGTCTTGTTCTTGTGGCTGAGGCACTAGTTCTTGGTGGAGCGGCGAGAGCGTATGGTGGCGCTATGCGCGACTTCTTGTGCGGCAACGTCAAGACTCGGAGGCGCACAACGGAGGTGTAGGGCTGGCCCATAGTATCCCCTTCGTCTCCATCCACCCTCCTCCCATCCCCCTCTGTTGTCGTTGGTGGAGGACGCCCAACGGGTGAGCACTCTTCTGTGCCTCGGCGTGGATCCTGGTGACGGAGGCCGTGGGCAAGCGTGGCGGCAACCATTATCGGTGACGATGCGGTGTAGGCGACTGGTCCGTGCATAGGCGCTGCCTGTCCTACTAGGCGACCATTATCGGTGGCGGCGCGGTGTAGGCGACTGGTCCCTGCATAGGCGCGGTGCTTCCGTCCTTCGACGACAATGTTTCTAGGCCCTCCTCCATGTTGGTGGTCTTCTCCAGTGACCTACTTTGCCCCTGCTTCTGGGATCTTTGTTCATGGGTCGGGGTAAAATCCTTGTGCAGCGACGACCAACGATGTCAACGGTAATGCCTGATGGAGTTGTTACCTCCATGGAGGCGTTGCCATGACCCTAATTGGACTTGCTCCTCGAGCACATGGGCTTAATTTCTTACGAGAATTTTTGTAAGTTCTTTTATGAAAAACAATTGCCTGCAAGTTTTTAGGGCAATTTAATTTTAGGGAATTTTAGGGGGAAAAGGCACATGTTGTGTAGTGGGCTTTCGTTTTCCTGGGATGTCTTCCAATGGGCTTTCGTTGTCCTGGGCCATCTTCCAATGGGCTTTCAATCAGGCCCGCAGCGTCTTCCAGCATTCCAGCGTCACCTGCAATCGCCTCCACTCCACATTGCGGCAGCTGCTTCCACTCCCCGCATGGCCTCTGAGATGCTGCCGGCGGCGCCGCCGCTGGACCGCATCGACGACAACATCCTTTCCGAGATCCTCCTCCGCCTGCCCCCGCTGCCGTCCTCCCTCCCGCGCGCCTCCGCCGTCTGCACGCGCTGGCACGGCCTCGCCTGCGACCCCGGCTTCTGCCGCCGCTTCCGCCGCCACCACCGCCGCAACCCTCCACTCCTCGGTTTCTTCAACCCAGGAACATTCCTCACCTTCGTGCCCACTCTCGAGGCGCCGAATCGCGTCCCACCGGGCCGCTTCTCCTTGGGCTACGGCCAACCCGACCGGTACGTGTCCCGTGGATCTCGCCATGGCCTCCTATGCATCTTCGACAAGCACGCTGCTTGCCGCCATGTCCTGGTGTGGGACCCTGTCACCGGCGACCAGTACCGCGTTGGCATTCCCCCGGAGTTCGACGATGATACCTTCATGGGAGGGGCGGTGCTTCGCGACGCCGGGGACGTCCACTTCCGGGTGGTCTTGGTGCTGGGAGACACGGAGGACTACACGCATGATGGACGAGCGCTCGCCCGCGTTTACTCGTCCGTGACCAACTCATGGGGTGATCTCATCTCAATGCCGCTCCCACCTCTCGAGGCTAACATTATGAGATTTTCTACGGTTGTCATGTACAATCCTGCTGTGCTTGTTGGGGATTCACTTTACTGGCAGCTGGGTGGAAGCTTTTCTGGAATCCTCGAGTTCAATTTGGAAATGCAGAGCCTGAATGTGATACGGGTGCCGGTGCCTATGCATCCTGGCTACTTTTCAGTTATACGGGAAGAGGACGGTGGGCTCGGTTTTCTCTCCGTGTCAAGCTTCACCGCCCAGTTATGGAAGAGGGAGACTGACGGTGATGGCGTTGTATCATGGGTGCTAGGAAGAAGTATCGAACTGGACAAGCTACTTTCCCTGGATCCAGACGAGCATGAACACATTTGGGTACTAGGGTATGCTGAGGAGAATAATTATGTGCTCCTCGGCACAGTTATCGGTCTCTTCGTCGTCCAGCTTGCGTCGTTGCAGTTCAAGTTCATGGAAGATTCTCAAACTGCCAATATGGAGTCCTCCCATCCGTTCGAAAGTGTCTTTACTCCAGGTACTAGACTGGCCACAAGAGAACTAAGTTATTTTTTTGTTGATGGAATGCTGCTCACAACCTTCTTTGTAAGCTAACAATTTGATGTGGTGTCATATTACTTGTTCCTTTTGCTGCTTGATGACCTATTCAAAATATAGGGTTTTGTTACTATAGTGCTTATATTCCAATGCTTGCGTGTTGTGTTTTAATATGGTTAATCTGTTATTATCTGGATTCACATCCGTAACTGGTAGCTAGTGCATATGTAGTTTTTATGTCACCAGTTCAATGTCCCTAGCCAGAGCTTTGTCAAAAAATATGTAATTGTTTTTCGTATTACTGCATTATTATTATTATCATAGAATTATCTGGTCCAAGTTAGAGCTAACAAGCTGTCTTTATCAATTCATTACATGAATATCCGTACAGTAAAAAAGTGAACATCAAGATTGGCAAATTATGTCTGTAATAACTAAACCAATTTCACTGCTGCCTATTGACATAAGCAAGAATTCTATAAGGGTAGTTTTAGCGCGTAGCAGCAGTGCAGTTTTTGTCAAGATAAGATACATCTGAGTTGGAAGTTGAAGTTCTCATGAAAACCTAGCTCGAACCACCTAAATGTCAAATAGGCAGATCAATTAGTACATCTGGAAGCTTAGAGCTACTTCTCTTTACTACATTCAATCTCATTATGCCTGGTAATAATCTTTAATCTGCAATGGAAAAATTTCTTGTCACTTATGAATATTGTTCGTTCTTTCATTTTTGGACAGTCTGTTGCGAGTGACAAGTCCATTGGAATACGGAAAACTAATAAATTGAGTTCATTTGATTTTTTTGGCTAAATTGATTTGAAGATAATCTAAATCAGAAGTCACGATCGCTCTCTTGCTAGGATCTTCAAATCATGATTTCTTAGTAAATCAGAAGTCACGGTTTCTTAGTAAGTCATGATAATCTAAATTACTAAGAAATTCAGTTCATTAGTTACTGGCTAGCTCATACATTACTAAAAGGCATATGCCTAGGAGCTAGAAACCAGATGTTTCTTCGCTCCATGAGCCCCTCGTATGCCCACTGTTCTTGTAGCGAAATACTTCTAATATTAGAAGTTGAAGGTGTGCCACTACACTGCAAATTGCCGTTGTTCTCTGTTTCAAAAGTATTTTTGTCTAATAATTCTAATATGATTCAACTTTATAGCTTTTGGCACATTTTCCACAACTGCGAAGCTATATTGTTTACTGATTTGAGACAGAAGAATAAATCTGATGATAACTCAACAACTCTACAGCCTTTTCTGAATGAATAGTACATAATTGTTTGACCGATGATATTGCTTCCTCTCCAGGTACCTAGAGCTATGTGCTGGTGGCTGAGATCCAAAAATGGGTTGTTTGGTGAATCTTCTTCCATTTTGTATGCTTGGCGCGGAGATTGATCCTCTATGCAGCATCCATGGTTCAGTTATGTAGTGGGACTTGTAGGAGTTAATCCGTTAATTTGCATCTATATTATCTAATCTATGTAGCCACTTGTTAACTGCCAATCTGGCATGATGGTTGAAGGCACTTTGACTTCAATTAGTGCTTACCTGGTGGTTCATTTTATTTGCTTTATGCCTTTCAAGCAAGCATGGTGTGGTGGTCTCACATGCCTTTAGTTCGCTTTGCATTTTTGGGTGTGGTGTTTGCTTGTATTTCCTTATCTTCCATGCTGTAACATGCAGGAAGATACTGACGCCGGGTTTCTGAAATGCACTTCTGTTGAATTTCTACCTGGTTCAGAACTCGATGTTTAGAATCTTAGTATTGTCTGAGTGTTGAATCGCATAGGTAGTGCCTGGGAGTTGGCAAGAAGCATGGGTAGTTTGTTGAACTGAACCTGCTTATTTTGGTGTTATTTGCTACTGCATAAGTAGTAAGACATTGTTTCAGTGCTATTTTTGCTTTTCTATGAAATGCTGTGAAGGCTCTTGCTCTTAAGAAAGATAAGTAATCTGGGTGTTCTGATTAAGAACAAATCGAAGGCAAAATAAATATTAGCATTGATGTGCCTCTGCACACAATGTGAGAAGAGTACAAGTGGACAACTGAGAAACGACAGACCCTCCTTTTCAGGTCAGCGACGCAAATACTGTTTGTGTGGCTGTGTGCTGCAGATATAATTGAACTTCAATTCTAGAATGAGTTAGCTTATAAAGTGCGCGTCTTTTTATTAGACGTAGGAAAGATGATCAATTTTTGTCGCGGTGACTGTCAGGGATAGCAGGCCCAAATCACCGGCCAGCCCTACACCTCCGTTATGCACCTCCGAGTCTTGACCTTGCCGCGTAGGAAGTCGCCCGTAGCGCCACCATATGCTCTCCCCGCGCCACCAAGAACTAGTGCCTCAGCCACAGGAACAAGGCCCCCAGCCGCTGTCCATCGGTGAGGGCTTCGCCGCTGGCATCCTCCAGCGACAATGAGGGGAGGAAACGAGCATGGGTGGCGGCTATGATTTCGTCACACGGGTCGCCCCTAGGGAGCTACGTCGGGGACTGAAGGGGAGGAGGCGTTTTCCAACTAGTATATCGCAAGCAAGATTCATTTCAGTTTTTCTCATAGTTACACAATTATATCTGGCAGCCATATAAACTTTCATAGTTACACAAATCTGCACAAGAGAGCAGATTTGGGGCTCCCGAGCTTCAGTGATCCTACCCATTTCAAAAAATAAAAAAGATATTTAAAAGTTTCAAATAATTCTGAAAAAAATCATGTATGTTCCTACTGATATTTCCTACAAACGTGAAAAATCTCAATGCAAAATACTTTACGATTTGAGCTACAAAAAAAAAAGAAATATGCAGATCTGAGTATAGCTAGTGAACACTATAAAGCTTCAAATTTTCAACGTTTGTCCTTTTTGTGCAGCTCAAATCGCAAAGTATTTTGCATTGATATTTTGCACGATTATAGTACATATCAGTTGGAACATGCATGATTTTTTTCATAATTGTTTGAAACTTGTAAATGTGTTTTTAATTTTTTGAAATGGGCAGGATCACTAGAGCTCGGGAGCATAAACGACTTTCCGCACAACTATGTCGAACAAAACCTTACATACATGTGACAAGTCTTGTGAACATCAGAACGTTGCCACGACAACAAACATGTTTGCTTGTAATACATCTATACTTTCATAGGTACACAATTATCTATATTAGCACGACCCAGATAGTCAGGACTCCCTCCCGCTGCTGCATTATCTTACTGGTCAAACATTCTCAAAAGTTCCCTAAAATAATATTCTCAAAAAAAAAAATAGTGGTCATTTACGCAGAGACCATTATAAATTAAGGAAATTGCAGGCAATGTCCAAACCTTAACAACAAGCACACTGGGATGTTCCGAAGAAAATGTCATCTCCCTTGTATGCTAGGGAACCACTTGACGAAGACTCGATGAATAGTGTCGCAACAAAACCCCCGAAGATCCTACACAGAAGGTGGAAGGGCCATGAGCACCATCTCTACTCCCGTTGGAGTAGCTCTTGCGACTCTCAACGATGGGGACGAGAGAAATGGAGAAGGGGGCTAGCTCCTGCCATTGTCGCCCCTTTCCTCCCTATGCCATAATTGATGATCATTCCTAAGCGATGACCGGGGAATTCCAGCGGCGGGGCTTCTTTTGCACGATCACTCCTCCCCTTTCTCTCAAACGATGTCGTGTGGTTTTCCACGACATGGATGATTACACAATGCGTCCCACGGTGACTCGATCCATCAGTGACGATGGAGGGGCATAATCTACCCCTTCGACTTATAAGCCCACCTGTGGAATCTCGACCTGGGTGGGCTAGTGGGGGCCTGATCCTTGGTGGCTTTGGCACCTTGGTGGTGTGAGCAACAATGTGTGTGGACGGCGGTGGTTGAGGTTTATGGAGGCGCAGGGCTATTGTAGGTGTGTGAGTCACGGCGGGCTTCTAGTATCGTGCAGCTACTGCTAGGCCTTGGTGTTGATGGCGGGGGGGGTGGGGGGGGAGGTGCAGTGTCTAGTCAAAGTCGTGGTGAGTTCGTGTTAGATCATACAATGCTCCAAGTTCCAGTGGGCGGGGACGATAGGTATGTGATGCTAGGATGAAAGTCGTGCACATCTTTGGTCGGTGTCGTCCCGCAACGATGCAGGTGGGTGTTGTTCCCTCCTGGGAGGTGCGCCGAAAAGGGTCGGTACGTCCCTCACTCACTCAGGTTATTCTCTCCGGTGAAAGCGTTAATTCTTATCTGAATTTGCAATGGTGTCATTCTCGACGTCTTTCCTTTGTTTGAACCATCACTTTCAGGGACATGAATTGAAGGAGCACATTTGTTCTGTGTGACGCTGGTCTATCTGTCGGGCATAACATTGGCCATCGCCACTGAGTGCAAGGCGATCCTTCCAAAAAGATTTTAGATGAAGATGTTGCTCTTCGGAGGTGCCTATTTCTTCTATGGATGATTGGAGACCAGGGCTATGAAAGGAGAGAGCAGATATGCTTTGCTGTCCGCCAGGCCAGCGCTCCGGCGAGCTGCAAGATACAGGAATCGATTCCTGCATTTTCTGAGCTATGCTCAGTTGTGCACTTGTACCCCACATCATGCTTTGTACATAAATATAACCGGACCTGAAACTCTGAAAACTCAATTTTAATCGTGTACACAGCCCCTGGTACCTTTTTCGTTTACCATGGGATTAGGATGTCAAGCGGGTAATCTCAAGTACAAAATGAATGCGGCTCAATTTACCACACCAATTATGCCCGTTTGATTATCTTAAAGAAGAGAATATCATAATTTTGTAGAAGTGGGTAATATTTATTTTCCTTTTAATTTTTCTGATCAGAAAACGCAAATTACTCATCTTTCTTAGAGGAAGAAGCCTTCACGCAGCATTTCAGAGAAAGCAAAAAAAAAAGCACTAAAACCCTGCCTTGCTATTTATGCAGTAGCGAATACAACCAAATAAGCAGGTGCAATTTACCAGACTACTTATGCTTTCTTCCCAACTCCCATGTCAGAGTCAGACTACTTGTGCGATTCAACATTCACTGAGATTCTAGAAATCGAGATTTGAACCTGGCCATAGAAACTCAACAAAAGCACACATCATGGACCATATCAGAAACCCAACGTTGACGCCTTCAGACCACCTGAGGGATAAACAAACAAACAACTCAAGTTATACTTACATATTTACCACTCTTATTCACATTAATAATTACTGCAAGCACATAACAATTGAAAAATCGGAATGAATCTTGTTATGTACAAGGTATGTAGGAATTACCTGGAGTATAAAAAGTTCTGTAGGGGAAACGGATTTTGACACACCATAATTTTCTTTTAAAAATATGACAAAACCGCATCGACTCAAGTTGGAGAGTGAAGTCACCAATATGTGTAGTTAGAATGATACTATTTGAGTCCTCGTCATACCCCACCATCGTCACCCCTTTGAGGTCTCTACGCACTCCAAGTGAAAAGAGACCTGTCAGTGGAATGATTTTGTGCAGCAGCACCCATTCGGCATCATCAGAGTTGGAGTTCCTCATCCATAATTGGATGCCCGATTTCAACATTACTGCAAGGCCAAGACAACTATCATCATATGCCTGGCAGAGCTGAAAAGACCAGCAATCGGTATGATGGGCGTCCGTCGGCTTCTGGATAACACCAAGGGTTTGTCGATCAATATCAAACACAAGGATGTCTCCTGCAAAGGACAACCAGTACACTGCATTCCCAATGAGGATGTTGGACCTCACCAAGGCAACCCTGTCAGTAGTTGCAATTGAGCTGATATTTCCCCATACACCCAACCTCGAATCGTAGAGGCTAGCCAATGTCTGTTTGTGTATGCTGCAGATCAAAACCACTTTAAACGGGCTCGACAAGCAATCGCCATGCACATGCCCATCCTCGGCATCGGCGCACAACACCGCCGCATGCCATAGACTGAAAGTATCCCTATCAGCGGCCTTGCAGAGCCCTTGTGGAAGAGACAAGCATCGTTTCTCTCCGGTGAGGGGATCCCACACAAAGACCTCGCGTCCCAACGGGTGGACCTGGACAACCTGGTGGCAATCGAGGAAGCCCCAGTGGTGGAGGGGGCTGCTGCTCTTGGGCACGGCGAAGCGCTCGGCGGGGATGCTGTTAGGTTTCATGTCCGGAACAGGAACAAAGCTGGTGCCAGTAGTCCCTGTGAAGAATCCCAGCAGAGGAGGCTTGCGGGCCAATAGCTCTGGTGCGACTTCTTTCGAGCGAATTGGAAGGAGTGCGACGTTTTTCGACGGAATAGCTCCCGTGCGACGGATCCAAGCGGGTAAATAGCCCACGGCCACACAGGCGTTAAAACATTAGTCAACGAGTCCAATTTTCGTTAAGACATGTTGGGCCCCCAAATTAATTAGCATCGCATCCCGTCAAACTGCCCGCGCTCCACCCGCCCGACCTGAACTGTCCCAAACTGCGCGCGCTGCCCCCATTCTTCAGCTCCAGCGGCGGCTGCGGCGGTGGCGGCGGAGGAGCCCTCTTTCTCGGCGGCGGTGGAGCCCCCTTTCGGCGGCGGCGGCCTTCATGGTGGTGAGTGAATTAGATACTCTAGTCCCAATCCCCTCCGCCCGTTTGTAGATCTGAGCTCGTGTGTTTTGCTTGTTGAAATCGATAGAAGGTGAGAGGGGGTGGCGCGGTGAGAGGAGCCCATGGTCAGATCGAGAAGGAGCCGCCGGGTTCAGCTTCGAACAGGTAATGCGCCTCCCTCCCGCCCAATTTTGAATGCGATTTACGGCCTCCTCTGCTCTTTCTCACACTGCCCGCCTATAACAGAGGAGATGCTGCTGAAACCTTTGAATTTGCAATCAATTTCTTTCCATCGACGGCAAAATTAGTTGATGGTAGCATTCAGAACATCGAGAGAGACACAATTGTGAAATGGGGTTGATTGTGCAGAGATTGATCCCGAAGAGATACAGAAGATGGAAGAGAAGGCAGTGAGGAAATTAGTGGAGAAAATTGGGGAAACTGTGCTTTGGGGTCCAGAGCAAGAGGTTTCACTATTGCGGTATGATGATTTCAAAGGAGAGTATGTTAGAATTGAAGATGGTGAAGATATTGTGGATGAAATCGATAGGCAAGAGGGCTGGGCAAGCCTCAGGGCTGAATTTTTTGCTGAGCTCGTTGATCTGAATATTGATTCGAAGGTGGGTTATGTGCCGTCACACTTGGCTATGCAGAAGGTAGATGATGATTGGGCTTCACAGAGGCATATCGTTCCCATTATTACTGATGTGACAGTAATAGCCGATAATGCACATGCAGAAGAGGGAAATGTTGCTGTTGTTGATTGGAATGCAGTTGAGTTGGAGGAGCCTACTGATTTGGTCATTGCACCAATTGGTGACACTGAGATGGCCAAACTATTTGGCATTCCAGTCGATGACAGAGATGAGGAGGAGAGGGATGAAGCTAATACAAGTGGTAATGACGACAGAGAACTGAGTGAAGATGGAGATGTAGATGAACAGTGGATGGAAGATGCTGCAGATGATGTAGATGATGCACATGATGATGAGCTGGTGCATGTGTATGACAAGGAAAACCCTGTCATTCAAGTGGGGAAGTTGTGGCCAAACATGGATGAGTTCAGGTTGTCTTTCAAGACTTATGCAGTCAGACATCAGTTTGATGCCAAGACACTTTGGACTGATACAAAGAAGTTTTATGCTAAATGGAGAGGTTTTGATGGTAGTGGTAAGAAAGCTTGCAAGTGGTACATATCTGCTAGACTGCAGCCTGATGGAAGTACTGTCAGGGTTAACCAAATCCCTAATAAACATACTTGTCTGACAAGTTCACAAAAAAATCAAGCATGACATCACAGATTTGGGTTGCAGAAAAGATAACTCCAATTTTGGCCAAAACACCCAACACTACTGCCAAAAGACTCCAAGTAGACTTGGAAAAGTTGTACCCCATTAAACTGCAATATACAACAGTGTGGAAGGCTAAACAAAGGGCAATGAAGCATTTGTATGGTGATTGGGCAAACACATTTAGGATGCTTTTCAATTTCAAAGCAGAGGTGGAGAAAAGGTCACCTGGCAGTGTTGTCGAGATAGATACTGAGGTATCAGAGGATGGCAAGGTTTATTTCTCCAAATTCTTTATGGCTTTAAAGCCTTGCATCGATGGCTTCAAAGCAGGATGTCGTCCATATTTGAGCATAGACTCATCATTTTTGACAGGCAAGTGGAATGGTCAGTTGGCAGCATGCAATGCTCTAGATGGACATAACTGGATGTTTCCAGTTGCTGTTGGCTTGTTTCAGTCAGAGACAGAGGCTTCATGGACATGGTTCATGATGCAGTTGAAAAGATGCTTAGGGCCAGTGTCACCTTTGGCAATACACACAGATGCATGCAAAGGTCTGGAAAATGCAGTTAAAAATGTGTTCCCACATGCTGAGCAAAGGGAGTGCTTCGGCCATTTGTGGATGAATTTGATCAAAAAATTCAGAGGAGATGAATTTGGGAGAATGTGGCCAGCAGCAAGATCTTACACTAAACAGACACATTCATATCATCTTAATAAGGTAATGGCAACATGTGAGGAGTTTGGTACATGGTTGAACACCTACCATTCTTTATTATGGTACATGTCAGGATTCAACACTGCCATCAAGTGTGATCATATCAACAACAATTTGGCAGAAAGTTTCAACAACAAGGTGAAGCAGCTAAAAGATTTGCCTGTGCATGACATGGTTGATCAAATCAGGATCATGCTCATGCGGCTGTGGCAATTGAGAAAAAAGATTGGTGATTGTCTGCAAGGTGATAAACTTCCAGCAGTGGTGCAACAGGTGGTCAACAGAAGCAGAGGTCTTACACATTTGTCTGTTGAAAAATCATCACTGTGGGGTGCTGAAGTTAGAGATAACAAGACTGGAAGGAGGCATGTTGTTAACACTGATTTGCATGATTGCAGTTGCCTCGAGTGGCAACACACTGGTAAACCATGTGATCATGCCATTCTATTCTTAGCCGGTCAGCCGAAGATAAATATGCATCCATATCTGCATGAATATTATTCGGTAGCAAAATTCAAAGCTGCATATGCAACTCCAATTCCACCTCTTACAGATCAGAAGCAGTGGCCAGAAGTGCCGCTTGAATTTTCCATGTGTCCTCCACTGACAAAAAGAAAGGCAGACAGACCTAAACAGAGTAGATTCAAAGCATGGTTTGAAAAAGTAATGTCTACGCACGCTTATATTCTTGTAGACAGTGTTGGGCCTCCAAGAGCAGAGGTTTGTAGAACAGCAGCAAGTTTCCCTTAAGTGAATCACCCAAGATTTATCGAACTCAGGGAGCTAGAGGTCAAAGATATCACTCTCAAGCAACCCTGCAATTAATATACAAGAAGTCTCTTGTGTCCCCAACACACCCAATACACTTGTCAGATGTATAGGTGCACTAGTTCGGCGAAGAGATAGTGAAATACAAGTAATATGTATGATTATAAGTAGTAATTGCAATCTGAAATAAAAATGGCAGCAAGCAAACATGTAGCAGAACTTGTTGTAAACGGTGTTTCAATACTTAGAAACAAGGCCTAGGGATCATACTTTCACTAGTGGTACCTCTCAACATGTTAGCACAACTGAATGCAAGTAAATGCTACTCGGGATTATTCTCCTTCTTGATAACACAAGAGTACTATGCGTAGGGCTGCAAAAGCACTCCTCAAAGTCTGAGTAAACAAACACCACAATTCCCAAGAATAAGCCATGATAAATATCTAAATTATTCATAGAGTCACACACAAGTACCCACACTGTCACCTTGATACCGTGTTGTCACAATGACTCCGGGAACTAGATAAAATCACTTGAGTAGCATAAACATTACATATGAATTCAGCGATACTAGCAATACTCATGATCACATAAAGATCACACCATGGGAGAGAGAGATAAACCACATAGCTACCGGTAGAGCCCTCAGCCTCGGGGAAGACTACTCACACATGGTCATGGTGAGCACACTTGATGGAGAGGTTGATGAAGAGGTGCAGCCCGGAGAGGAGATAGCGGTGGAGTCGATGGAGATAGCTCCGGGGGCACTTCCCCGTCCCGACGGTGTGCCGGAACAGAGATTTTGTCCCCCGAAACTTGTCGTCGATGACGGCGGCGCTGCGGAACTCTTCGTGGAATATGACTCGGGTGTTTAGGGTTTTCGCGTCGGGGGAATAAATAGGCGAAGGGGCAGCTTCGGTGGATGCCCGAGGGGCCCACCTCACCTCTCGGCGCGGTCCCACCCTGGCCGCGCCAAGGGGTGAGGAGGCCACCTCGTGGCTCCCCTTCGTCTCTCCTTCGGACTCCGTGACGGTGTTGGAAAAATAGGGACTTGGCCTTTTGTTTCGTGCAATTCCGAGAATATTCGCAGAAGTAATTTTCTGGAACCAAAAACAGCAGAAAACAGGAACTGGCACTTCGGCATCTTGTTAATAGGTTAGTCCCGGAAAATGCATAAAATGATATAAAGTGTATATAAAACATGTAGCAATTGGTATAATATAAGCATGGAACATCAGAAATTATAGATACGTTGGAGACGTATCAAGCATCCCCAAGCTTAGTTCTACTCGTCCTCGAGTAGGTAAAACGATAACAACAAATAATTTCTGAGGAGACATGCTTTCACACAATCTTGATCAATATATTGCAAGGCTCATGTCATGAATGAAGTGACTCAAAGCAATGGTCTATAGTTTGCTAACAGATAGATAAAGAGTAAACAATGAATCATATAAGCAAAAACTTTTCATGAATAGTACTTTCAAGACAAGCATCAAAAAGTTTTGCATAAGAGGTAACTCATAAAGCAATAGATTCAAAGTAAAAGGCATTGAAGCAACACAAAGGATGATAAGTTTCAGCAATTGCTTTCAACTTGTAACATGTATATCTCATGGATAGTTGTCAACATAAAGCAATATAACAAGTGCAATAAGTAAACATGTAAGAATCAATGCACACAAAGTTGACACTAGTGTTTGCTTCTGAGATAGAAAGGAGTAGGTAAACTGACTCAACATAAAGTAAAAGATAGGCCCTTCGCAGAGGGAAGCAGGGATTAAATCATGTGCTAGAGCTTTTTAAGTTTTCGAAAGCATAAGAGAGCACAAAGTAAGTTTTGAGAGGTGTTTGTTGTTGTCAACGAATGGTAGTGGGCACTCTAACCCCCTTGTCAACCAGACTTTCAAGAGCGGCTCCCATGAAGGACGTTATCTCTACCAGCAAGGTAGATCATCCCTCTTCTCTTTTGTTTACACATGTATTTTAGTTTCTTTATAGTTGACACTCCTCCCAACCTTTGCTTACACAAGCCATGGCTAACCGAATCCTCGGGTGCCTTCCAACATCACATACCATGGAGGAGTGTCTATTTGCAATTTAAGCTGCTTACTGATAAATCAGGGCAAAACATGTGAAGAGAATTATTAATGAAAGTTGTAATTAATTGGGGCTGGGCACCCCGTTGCCAGCTCTTTTTGCAAATTATTGGATAAGCGGTGTATATGCCACTAGTCCATTGGTGAAAGTCTGTCAGAAGTAAATGACAAGATTGAAAGATAAAACACCACATACTTCCTCATGAGCTATAAAACATTGACACAAATAAGGAGTAATAAAGTTTTGAATAGTTTAAAGGTAGCACATGAAGTATTTACTTGGAATGGCAGGAAATACCACATAGTAGGTAGGTATGGTGGACACAAATGGCATGGGTTTTGGCTCAAGGTTTGGATGCACGAGAAGCATTCCCTCTCAGTACAGAGTTTAGGCTAGCAAGGTTGTTTGAAGCAAACACAAGTATAAACCGGTACAGCAAGACTAAATAAAAACATATTGCAAGTATTATAAGACTCTACACTGTCTTCCTTGTTGCTCAAACATTTTACCAGAAAATATCTAGACCTTAGAGATAGCAAACATGCAAACCAAGTTCAACAAGCTCTACGGTAGTTCTCCACTATAGGCTTTAACTACATGATGCAAGAGCTTAAACATGATGTCAAACAAACAAGCAAAAACAGTCAACAGACATGATGATCTACAAGAATGCATATGTCTTTTCCAATACCAACTACCACATGTAGCATTTTCTTTTTCCAACAAACACCAATCAATTTATTTAAACATAAACTCTCCAAATGATATAAATGCAGCAAGAGAGTATTATAAACAAGCTAACAGCTCAAAGAGATGCATGAAAAACAGGAGCTAAAAGCACTGCAGTAGCTAGTTAAGAATACTCAACAAATATAAGTGAAGAACATGAGTATTCACATGAAAAAGCGGAGCGTGTCTCTCTCCCACACAAGGATTGCTAGGATCCGAATTTATTCAAACAAAAACAAACAAAAAAAAAAGCACACAGACGCTCCAAGTAAAGCGCATAAGATGTGAAAGAATTAAAATATAGTTTCACTAGAGATGACCTGATAAGTTGTTGATGAAGAAGGGGATGCCTTGGGCATCCCCAAGCTTAGACGCTTGAGTCTTCTTGAATATGCAGGGATGAACCACGGGGGCATCCCCAAGCTTAGGCTTTTCACTCTTCTTGATCACATAATATCATCCTTCTCTCTTGATCCTTGAAAACTTCCTTCACACCAAACTCGAAATAGTTCTCATTAGAGGGTTAGTGCATAATTAAAAATTCTCATATTCTGTGATGATACAATCATTCCCAAAGCTTCTGGACATTAGCTACAGCCACCAATGCTTTGTGGAGCAAAGAAATCCACAAACATCGTAAAAGAGCGAATGCAAAACAAAAGGCAGAATCTGTCAAAAACAGAACAGTCTGTGAAGACGAATTTTTTCGAGGCACTTAAGTTGCTCAGATGGAACAGGTCCAATTTAATGAAAGTTGCGTACATATCTGAGGAATGCGTGATTTTTTCAGAATTTTTCGATTTTCTGCAGAGAAAAGCTCAAATTCGTGACAGCTAAAAATCTGTTTCTGCGCAGAAATCCAAATCTTGCATCAACTTTCAATAAAAGACTTTACTTGGCACAACAATGCAATAAAATAAAGATACAAAGGAGTTGCTACAGAAGTAACAAACACCTTGACTCAAAACAAAAAGAAAAGCAAAAATAACAGAAAATAAAAACAATGGGTTGTCTCCCATAAGCGCTTTTCTTTAAAGCCTTTTAGCTAGGCATGATAATTTTGATATGCTCTCATATGTATAAGAGTTGAATATAGAGAGCATCAAAAAGCAAATACCAAACACATTTAAGTCTAACCCACTTCCTATGCAAAGGAATCTTGTAAGAAAACAAATTATTGAAGCATGAAGCTACTAGCATAGAAAGACAAAACAAGTGCAACTTCAAAAATTTCAACAAAAAGAGAGGAGACTTGATATTATTGAGATATATGAATCCATGTCTCCCTCTCTCATAAAAACTTTCAGTAGCATCATTGATAAAATCCACAATATAACCATCACATGAAACATTCTTACCATGATCCATATGCACAAAAGTATCTTATTTTCCACATAAGAAAAGTTCTTCTCATTAATAACAATGGGAGCAGGATCATCATAAAGAACTCGAACATGATAGACAAGTTGTATATTAAAGGGATGGTTTTGGGTAATCCTCCATAACTATGACAAGTTTCATGAGGATGATTGTAATTATAACCTATGTCATATTCTTTATAATAATTATCAAAGACTGGAGGCATAGTATCATCATAAGCAATAGAATAGTTATCTTCCAAAGTGTGTTCATCGTAAACATATCATCATTTTTACTAGAAGGAGATGTATCAAACATATAATCAGCAGTAGCAAAAGGATTTTCAAACACATCACTAGGAGGAGAGGTCTCAGATATATAATTATTACTAGCAAAAGGATTTTCAAACACCTCATCCCCAAGCTTAGAGCTTTTCATATCATCATTGGAAGAAACATGGATAGTACTAATAGTATGGCAATTATTAACATCATCATTTTCAGAATTGGTACCCCAAAGATTTTCAATATCAAAAGTAGTTTCATTTTCCCAATCATGATCACTAATATAAATAACAGGCATAGGTTCATCATCAAGTTCAGAATCATCGAATTCAGAATTATAAGTATCAATTGTAACAGGAGCAACAAGTTTGGGAGAAGATACCGTTTCCTCTCTCCTTTTACTCCTCTTCTTCTTCTTCTCTTCCCTTTCTTCTTTTTTCTTTAGGAGGGAGAGGTTTGAAAGGAAGCTCCTCCACATAACCTGGTTTAGTATTAGAGACAATGGAAGAAACTTGGGGGACTCTCTCATTAATGAGAACAAAACACATATTAGTCCTGTCATACTTTGGTAAAGTCTCATCCTTTATAATATTTTGTATGTAGGTGTTAGCATGGCAATTATTAACACAATAGAGATAACATCCATGCAACACACTATTCATATCAAGATCACTCATATCTAACAAGGAAGTTTTTCTTGATAACTCTTCACACCCCAAAAATAATGTAAGTTCATCATGTTGATTAGGAGTGATCATGTTATCACAATACAAATTTGCAGTAATTGGATTCGAAATATTATCATGACCTGAACATTGAAAATTAAAATGACCCACTTCATAGCAAAGTTCACAAATAAAAGGATGGAGGTCACAAACTTTTTCACCAAGATCTCAGAGCCTTGTACCACGTTCTAGTTTTTTCATTCCTATGATGGATACAATATTCATCTTCGATTTGATTAATTCCACAAGGTCTATGCATTCCACAAAAATTAACATGCTTATAAGAAATAGTATTTTCAGAAGTTTGAGCATGTTTATTGCAATCATTAACAACAATTTCATTTTCCATGCAAGTGTCTTTGAAAGGTTCATGATACACGTCCCAATTTTCTTTAGGAACATTAATATGAGAAGCAAAGGTTCTAAAACAATCAACAATAATTTGAGAATCAAGACCATATTTAGCACTAAGCTTTGAAAACTAGCAGTTTCAACGAAAGACTTAATGCAATCATATTCATAGTTTATACCTGATTCTTTACCTTTGTCATTCTCCCAATCCTCAGCATTGTTTTGAATTCTTTCAAGAAGATCCCATCTAGCTTCAACCTTCTTGCTTGTGAAAGAACCATGTGAACATGCATCTACATAATCCTTGTAATGACCTGAAAGCCTTGCATAAAAATTAGTAACAATTATTTCCTCAGAAAGCTCATGGTTAGGACATTTGAGTATTAATGTTTTCAGCCTTCCCCAAGCTTGAGCAATGCTTTCTCCATCATGAGGGTAAAAATTATAAATGTAATTCCTATCTAGATGCACTTCATGAAGAGGATAAAATTTAGAGTAAAAGAGAGATTCAAGCTGTTTCCAATTCGAAGGTTGTTCATCCAGCAGCCTATACCATTCCTTTGCTTTGTCCTTAAGTGACAATGGAAATAGTTTCCTCATGACATTTTCTCTTGATAAACCTGCAACCTTAAATAACTCACAAAGTTCTGTAAGTTTCGACAAGTGAGCACTTGGATGGATTGATCCATCCCCTGCATACTGATCATTCATAACCCTTTCAACAATTTTCATAGGTATTTTAAAAGAAATACTTTCAACAGGTGGATTTGGAATATCACAAACATCATTAGAATTATCACATATTGGAGACAAAGCATTATCAAGGCAAAATAATTCCTCCATAGCTGAGGAGCAAAAAAGATTATTTTCATATAAACTAGCTTCCCCAAGCTTAGGCTTTTCCACAGCCTTAGCAATAATGGTGTCCAAAGAATTTATACTAATAACATTACTACCACTATTATGCAAACAAGCCTCCATAGGTTTTTTAATTTTCTCTTCAAAAGCATCATGTCCTAATTCAATATAAAGTTCATAGAGATCTCTAATTTTTTTGTTGTTTTCCATTAAGCCTAACTAGTGAAAATAAAAACAAGAAACAAAAAGAAATAATTGCAGAATCTAAAGGAGATACCTTCCAACACTTACCTCCCCGGCAACGGCGCCAGAAAATAGCTTGATGTCTACGCACGCTTCTATTCTTGTAGACAGTGTTGGGCCTCCAAGAGCAGAGGTTTGTAGAACAGCAGCAAGTTTCCCTTAAGTGAATCACCCAAGGTTTATCGAACTCAGGGAGGTAGAGGTCAAAGATATCCCTCTCAAGCAACCCTGCAATTAATATACAAGAAGTCTCTTGTGTCCCCAACACACCCAATACACTTGTCAGATGTATAGGTGCACTAGTTCGGCGAAGAGATAGTGAAATACAAGTAATATGGATGATTATAAGTAGTAATTGCAATCTGAAATAAAATGGCAGCAAGCAAACATGTAGCAGAACTTGTTGTAAACGGTGTTTCAATGCTTAGAAACAAGGCCTAGGGATCATACTCCTCAAAGTCTGAGTAAACAAACACCACAATTCCCAAGAATAAGCCATGATAAATATCTAAATTATTCATAGAGTCACACACAAGTACCCACACTGTCACCTTGATACCGTGTTGTCACAATGACTCGGGGAACTAGATAAAATCACTTGAACAGCATAAACATTACATATGAATTCAGCGATACTAGCAATACTCAAGATCACATAAAGATCACACCATGGGAGAGAGAGATAAACCACATAGCTACCGGTAGAGCCCTCAGCCTCGGGGAAGACTACTCACACATGGTCATGGTGAGCACACTTGATGGAGAGGTTGATGAAGAGGTGCAGCCCGGAGAGGAGACGGCGGCCCGCTGCAGCCACGGCGCGGCAGCGGCGGCGCTGGAGATGGCGGTGGAGTCGATGGAGATGGCTCCGGGGGCACTTCCCTGTCCCGACAGTGTGCCAGAACAGAGATTCTGTCCCCCGAAACTTATCGTCGATGGCGGCGGCGCTGCGGAACTCTTCGTGGAATATGACTCGGGTGTTTAGGGTTTTCGCGTCGGGGGGAATAAATAGGCGAAGGGGCAGCGTCGATGGATGCCCGAGGGGCCCACCTCACCTCCCGGCGCGGTCCCACCCCTGGCCGCGCCAAGGGGTGAGGAGGCCACCTCGTGGCTCCCCTTCGTCTCTCCTTCAGACTCCGTGACGGTGTTGGAAAAATAGGGACTTGGCTTTTGTTTCGTGCAATTCCGAGAAAATTCGCAGAAGTAATTTTCTGGAACCAAAAACAGCAGAAAACAGGAACTGGCACTTCGGCATCTTGTTAATAGGTTAGTCCCGGAAAATGCATAAAAATGATATAAAGTGTATATAAAACATGTAGCAATTGGTATAATATAAGCATGGAACATGAGAAATTATAGATACGTTGGAGACGTATCAAAAAGGTGGGAGTAGTAAGAAGGGCAAGAAGGACAAGAAAGATGCAAAGCCAAAAAGGGCTCAAAAGGGTAACAAAAATAGATGCAATCGGTGCCAAATACTTGGGCACAGAGAAGGATCTAGACACTGCAACAAAAATAGATGCTATCGGTGCCAAATGCTTGGGCACAAAGAGGGATCTAGACAATGCATTTTCTCTCCTCCTCAGCCCAGAAAGTATGTGATTGTTTATTTGTGTTTGTTCATATTCTGCTTTTGTTTCAATTACAAATATATGGCATGCTTTGTTCTTTTCAGGAGGAAGCTTCCAAGTCAGCCTATTGTTGTTGAACAGTCTTGGGCAACAAAAAGAGCAAGAGTCAGTGGCTGCAGAAGGAAAAAAAGTCAGTGGCTGGAACAGTTTGGTGCTGAAACTGAAGAAACTGCAGCTGGTGTCACTGAAACTGAAGAAGCTGCAGCTGGTGTCACTGAAACTGAAGAAATTGCAGCTGGTGTCACTGAAACTGAAGAATTGCAGCTGGTGCTGATCAAACTGAATCTGCTATCGAGTTTCAGGAGGTGATAGCATCGAGTCCAGTGAAGAAAACCAAGATGATCGGTGAACTTGTGTGTGCAAACCTCCCAAAAACAAGAAATGTTAAGGCGAAGAAGGGTACAGGACATGGTCGGAAGAGATAGAACTGTTGATCATTTGAAATTTATGGCATGTAATAACATTTGTTAGACACTATGTACCCACATGTTTCCATCAGAACTTATTTGGTTATTGTTTTCAAACTGAAATTCAAATTTGATGAAAAATTCAAATTTCGGTTTAAATTCAAATTTGGACTCAAGTTGAACTTTTGACTCGGGTATGATGTTTCAATGCTACCTCAACTCAAATATGTATGTTACCTGATCATTCTGAGCTCTTTTGTTAAGTTAGACTCATAATCATGAAAAATGTGTTTCAAATGACCTCATAAGGTAGGGTAAACGACCCCCTTTCTAAGAAGGTTGTTTTTTGCATCTTCTCTAAATCATCCAAATAAAATTCCTACACCTCTCTCCTACCTATATAGTGTAAATATAGAAGTCTCATTATTTTTTGAATTCATTTTCTATTATATTCTTTTCTTTTTTCTGAAATCATTGTTTAATAGAAAAACATATACATAACAAGTTTTTGAATCTTATTTATTATTATTTTGGTTGCTAAACAACATAATAAGACTATGAGCACAAGTTTTATTTGAAATCAATAATAAAACATATATATATTTACTTATGATTTAGAACAGACAACATTTGTTCTTTGAAAACCATACTACATTGTACAAGAATCCCATTTTCTTGAAGGCATTTTCCTGTAATTGTATATAAACCATGTTTATATTTTTTTGGTTGCTATGCAACATAATACGACTATGTGCACAAGTTTTACATTTTTTTGATTTTTTTTGAATTACTTATTATCTAGAACACACAACCTTTGTTCTTCGAAAACCATACTACATTGTACAAGAATCTCATTTTCTCGAAGGCATTTTCCTGCAATTGTATATAAACCATGTTTATATTATTTTTTTGGTTGCTATGCAACATAATACGACTATGTGCACAAGTTTTTCTTTTTTTTGATTTTTTGAATCATTTGTGCTCATTTGAAATTTTGTCAAACTTTTCACAAAAAACGTTGACTGACTCAAAATCAAAGTTTATATTTTCTTTTGATAAGTATGTCATCTAAAATGACAATGTGCGCTGGTTTTATATGTTTTTGATTTTTTTTGAATTACTTATGTTCAAGCCTAGCTCATTTCATCGATATCGTGAACGTGTGAATTTTGGTTTTAAAATGTGGATATAACAAGTTTTCATTTTTTTATAGCAACTTAGTTGCATAAGTAGACCATGTGCGCTGGTTGTACATTGTTTTGATTTTTTTGAATTACTTATGCTCAACCCTAGCTCATTCGGTCATTAGCATGAATTATGTGAATATTTTTCATTGAAACGTGGATATAACAAGAATCAATTTTTTTATAGCAACGTCATTGCATAAGTAGACTGTGAGCGAAAGTTTTATATCTTTTTGATTTTTTTTGGATTACTTATGCTCAACCCTAGCTCACTGAAACCCTAAACACCGGAAACCCCAAAACCCCGGAAACCCCATCCGAAACCCCGCCAGCTTTAGAGCCGTTGGATCTGACGCCTCCATGTGCACGTGACGCGTCGATCCGCGTGTGCGCTCGTTCTACCAGTTGATTGGCTCGCGGTGCGTGGAGGGATTCGTGTGCGCTGATTTGCTAGAGAGCTGGGGTTTGGATCGGCCCGTCTGTTCGATCTTGACCGTTCAACCAGATCCGACGATTGACAATGATGCGGTGCATGGATCAAGCATATGCGCGTCTGACTTCGTGTGCTTCGTTGTTGCGTCTGTGTTCGCCGAGCCCAGACGATACCGCCCGCTTTTTGCATTCATGCGCCCGACGCAACGCAGCCAAAGCCCGCTGCATGCATGCCTAGACGCGTCGCATCTAAGCCATTAGCAGCGCATCGACGCAGTCTGAACGGCGGTGCATCGACGCAGTCTGAACGGCGTGCTCGACGGGCCCGTGATCGACGACGCAGCCCTTGATCCACGAGGCAAACACAAACGGCATCCATTAATGGCACGAGATCGATGAAGCGACGCAGCCCTTGATCCCCCTATTTAGCCCCTCCTCTCGTCTACCTCTAACCTTCATCTTCCTCACGAGCACCAAAAACGCCATTCTCCCCTCTCGCATCACATCCAAGCAACCATGGAGTTCAACGGGCCGACGTTCCTTGCGCCCAACACCGTGCCGGAAAGGCAGTACCCCGCCGGGGTCGTCGTGGAGAACCAGCTCCGGGTGTGGGCCATCTCTCGCTGGCGGGGTGCACGGGACTTCACGATGATCTTCCTTCACGCCCTCTATCGCCACCTACCTGTGGGCACTCCGCAGATGTTCACCATCGACGAACCCCGCCCGGGAGGAAGTGGCATCCTTGTCCGCTTCCGAAACCCGCATGATGCGTATCACCTCCTCGGCCATGTCTGGTTTGGTGGGTGCGAGTTCATCTGCTTCACCACGTACAACTTCTACACCGACCTCGACAGCCCCTGGCCCAACGCGCACGCCATGCACACCCTCCCCTACAACTTGCCGGGCGCCGACGATGAGGAGTGAAGACATCTCCATGTCGAGGACCCCCTGTCGGTGATGTTCCAATCTATGCCTAGGTGGTTTGTTCGTGTCGTTCTAATCGAGTTAGGGTTTATCATGTGTCTTTCTATCATTTTTTCTATCGTCTTTAGGGTTCATCATGTAAGGTCTCATCTCGTTGTTATGTTCAGTTGTAAGCCAGTTGTAAGCGTGATGGTGTGCTACTACTACTATATCTATGTGTTGTTCGTGTCGTAATATTGTTTGCTACTAAATGTCTCCATCTAGTTGTTTCATCTTTTTGAGTGTGTTACTTCATGAAACAAAATATTTGACACAAATATTTCGGTGAACAATGCATGCAACTCATAACAAAAAAATTATGAAGTAAATAATAGAAACATGAAAACGAATCAAATTATTTAGGACCTAAGACATGTAAAACAAGTAAAACAAGTAAAACATTTTTTTTAAATTAAAACAAGTCAAATCTAGTCAGGTGGGTTTGTTTTCTCTTTGGGCCTGGTTTGTCGGCCCAACATCTATTAGGCAGTCCAGATTTATTTTCTTCGCGAAACTGAACTTTTGTTTGCACTATTTGGGCCTGGTTATTCCTCAACTTCAGCGTCATGGCCCAACATCTATTCGCCAGCACACGAATAATTTTTTTCTACTGAAACTGAACTTTGGTCTCGCGGTTGCTAACTGAAGAACTCGAAATACATATTCAAATTTCAAATTAGCCACTTCACTGAAGAACTTAAGAAATTTCTGCTTACACTCAGTAGATGAAACTAGCATGGCGCACAGATTGCGTACTCTGCCTAGCTAACTGAAATTTGCTTGCCTACACTTTTGTCCATTCTAACGACGGATGAGTAAAGAAAGAACAGAGCAATGATACAAGAATGGGCGCCCTACAAGAATAGAATGCTCCTGCCATGCGATTTGCTTGCTTCTGCAAATCCACCATCTGCCGTAAGAGCTTCTTTACCTTCTTCAATTCCTCGTTTACTTCGGCCTCCACGGGCAGTTCAGCAAGGGCAGCCCGTTCAGCAATGCACGTAATCCTCGCCGTCGGCATGGGTCTCTCCGCCCGCGCTCCTCTGCCCTGGCTGAAATTGGGTCTCTCCACAGCAAACGGCGGCAAAATTAGATCCCGGGTTGCGGCGTCGCTCATATCAATGTGGCCCTCAGATTCAAGCTTATCAACGTACTGATCTATCCACTAAAAATGGGAACATTTCTTCAGCATCTGTAAACAGTAACATGAACCCTAGATCTCAAATTCGAGGAGAAAAGAAGGCAATTTGAATAAATCTGAACAAAAGATTACGACATTGCGGGGAAGGAACTGAGATCTTACCTTGCCATCCCGTCCCATCATGGGAATGCTCAAGCATGACACAAAATGTCGCCCGAGGTTGCCATTCTCGTCAGTTTTAGTGACCACCCGCTTAAGAGCCTCTGGCCGTGGGTAGTCTGGGCACCTTCTCATCGGAACTGCACCATACTCTGGCCATCTTGACTGCGAGGCGGAGGAGCTGGACATCCCGTGCGCCGTCGCCGGAGAAGAGGAAGAATGGGGAAAGGGGAAGAAATGGCACGGGCACCAGCTCGGGCACGGGCGCAGCTCTGTTTTAGATTCCGTGAGGTGGGTCCCGCGCTGCTGAGGTGGATAAGTTGTGGGTCCAAGCGTCACATAACCCTAACAGGTAACGATCAATTCTGCTTAATGGCCATGTCGGCCGTGAGCTATTTGCTCCCTTCAAGTCGTTGCGCCTGGGCTATTCCATCGAAAAACGTCGCACTCCTTCCAATTTGCTCGAAAGAAGTCACACCAGAGCTATTGGCCCGAGGCTTGCCGTGGTGTCTGCGGAAACGCTTGAGAAACTGTGGATCGGATAGGGCGTTGCGCCAGCTCTTGCAGACAAGGGAGGCGCGTGGAAGTGAGGACGACTTCGGAGGGAGGCGTAGGAGGATCTCCTTGAGGAGGTCGTCATAGTCGAGTGCAGTCGCCTGCACCGGCGAGGAACTAGTATTGCCGACGTCGAGGACCTTGGACGGAGAGTCGCCGGGCACCGTGGAACAATGCAGCCTCTTCGTATCCACACATGCCATCCTTGGAATCAGATCGGCCTACAACAGCGAAAGACAAATGCAATAATCAATGGACTGATTTCTTCAATCAATTGGTTCCTCAAATTGCAATCAGTGGTAGACCGACTGAATTCTTTCAACCAATATGTGTTACAAACCATCAAACACACAACATGACAACAAAAGTACGCATACATCCATCATCTATGGCAGCCCCCTCTCGTTTCTCGGCATGTAAATATATCTAGGGTTTCCGGGGAAAAAATAGAAGAGAAGAAAAGAAAAGGAAAACAAAGAGAATCAGAGGAAGGAGAAGCGGTGGTCTGACCTTGAATAGTCGGGAAGGAGTGGGACGGTGAGGTCACCGGCGGCGCGCCGTTCCTCCTTTTTCTGGCTCACCGTCGTTTGGCCGCCGTTACGTAATGGAGCCGAGCTTCGCTGAAAAAGGACTCGATCGGGTCAAGTCGCTAGCCCATATACGATTCCGTTCCAAACGCTTCCGAAATAAACCCTTCTCTACACGGCAATGGTTATGTGCCATAAATAAATTCCATAGTTTTAAATAGCCGTTAGAGCCCGAAAAGTCCCTCGTAGCCCGATTTTATTTTTTATATTAATATTTAAAAGTTTCCATGAATTTCGAGAAAATCATATAGGTGGAAAATGACGTATCCTAAGGTTCTTCAAAATTTGATGCGAAATATTGTATTCCGGCCTACACGAAAACGATAAATTCTGACTGATCTGATTTTTTTTAAGTCTGTAATGTTTACCACCTCAAATTCAGTAATTTGTCATTTTTTGCAGAGAAAAAATTAGAAAATATTTCGCATTGATATTGTTTACACTGGTGGAAGTCATCATTATCTACATTTAGGAATATTTTCAGATTTTTTTGAAAGTTAAAAGTGTCATTTTGATTTTTTTCAAAAAATACGAGATACATGTAGCTCGTCCTAAAAATCGCCTCTCTCTCTATATAGCCTCGTTATAAACTACTGAGCATGTCGCGGCCAAATGAATCCCTATACAATTTATCTGCTACAGCCCCATTTGGTTTCGATTTATCCCGCTATAGCCTCATTTTAAGGGTTGCCCCTATTTGGTATAACCCGTTATTTAAAACATTGATGAATTTCAGCAAAGGAGTGCGCTACATAGATACGGATTAGAGAGATCAAATAAGGCGTGTTTGGTGGTGCTACTCACCCGCTGGATGCATGGAGGAACGTTTGGTAAACTAGGCAGCTATCGCATATTTGCATGGTACAAAGTTAACTTCTCAGACAGCTACAGCATATCTACATGTCACGATGTTTAAAAACACTCCTTGGATAGGCTTGTGATCGAAATTTCAACTCAAAATTCGTTATATTTTGGGCTAAAAGAAGTAAATCGGGCAAATTTCAACTTTAATATTCACCACCGAGATCTATCCAATTTTCATTTTTACCTACCCCACAATACAACGAATTTCAAGTTGAATTTTGCACACTTATATATCATATCAGTATCTACATGTGTGATCATCCAATTTTTTTTGAAACTTAACAACTTTTGATTTCTAAAAGACGAGCTAGATGAAGCTCGGGCTGCAAAACAGCTCCCCTTACTACACCGAGAGAAATCAAGTCATCACTCAAAGTCAAAAGAGATACCCCGGCCCACCTCAATCGAAGGTTGTGTAGATGATTTCTGCATGTCGAAGTATCCCTCAGTTATATGGCTCAAATCATGTACTGTATTGTTTAAAGTTTGTGTATGATTTGCTACAATTAAGAATGATTTTGTAGCGGTGAACATTTGAAATTCTATGGTCATCAGCCCTTTCACCTTATCGCTCTGCTCTTTTCATGTCAACGACATATGTGTGTGTGATGCTAGAGAGCTAAATATTTGGATAGCTAAATTTTTGTGTATTTGTGAAAAATCACCTTTAGGTGTTGTGAACCTATTTAGAGGGAATGAAAGGAATCATGTTTTTATCCACTTTCGAGAGAGTTTTTATTGCGACAAACAGCTGCCAGCAAGTTTCTACTGTACATTTTGTGTAGTGGGCTTTCTTCTAGTGGGCTCTAGGTCACCTTCCCTAAAACGGAAGGGACGCCTCCAGCTCACGTATTTTTTGCCAAATCTGGCCGTTTTTGCGAACTAACGACGGATCTGGCCCCTTCTGAGAACTAATTGCAAATCTGGCCCCTCAGGTCGGCGCCAACGCAGACGGCGCCGACATCGTGCAGGTCGGCGCCAGAGCCGGCTCTAGCCGAAGTTTGCTGCTGGGCCCGGCAAAAATCCTACGTGGCATACGTCGGCGCCAACTGAAATGGCGCCGAACCTGTGTGCGTTAACTGAATTTGATCGACCTGTTCGGCGCCATCTTCGATGGCGCCGACCTTGCAGTTATAACCCTAGTCCCTTCTCTTTCCCATTCCAGCACCTACTTCTCCCCTCCTCCCCCACAGCCGCCACAAGCTCTCTCTCTCCTGTTTTCCGCCCCAAATCTCAAATCCACTCAAAACTTGTGGATTTCTTCAAATTAGACCATGGCAACTCTTCTTGGAGGTATTCTCTCTCAAATCACCTTCTTTTCATCCAATTCCATCCATTTTATTATGAAATTTGATGTCATTTTGATTCGGATTTCTAGAACCAAAATTTGTGGTGTAATTATTTTGTTGAAGTAGTTAATGTGTGTGTGAATTACTTGTACATGATGGATAGCTTTGTAGGAGTCATATGTAAGTTCTTTTAGAATATTATGAGGTGGATATTTTTATAGGAGACACTAGAATGCAAAATTATTTGTACATGGTGCATAGCTTTGTAGGAGGCATGTGAATGGTTGTAGGAGGCAAAATTAGAAGTAGTTTAAGTATTGCTGCGTGTTGAATATGCATGTGAATGGTTGTGTACAAAATATTGTAATTCCATTTGGTATGTGGAGCTTTGTATAGTTTCTTATGTTAGAATTTTTGTTTGCTAGATTCCATTGACATTTACAAAGAGCTTTCACGTAAGATGAAGTTAGTAGCAACAACCGAAGGAAAGTATCCCGATGTATCATGCAAAGATGCTCCGGTGCCACCAAGGTATCCGGTTTCGAATTGTCCTTGCGGCAAGCCTTGTGAAATCTCACAATCTATGCACACCGCTACTGCCGGTCGTGCATTCTACATGTGCAGCGATCGTCGCGTGAGTATTCTTATTTCTTTATTTAGCAACTATGAATTTGACATGTATTTGTATCTGATGTCCTATTTGCTTACAATAACAAATTATTTCCACACCAACAAATAAAGCGACTATGAACAAATTGACACCATTAATTAACAATTCTATTCTACATTCCATTGACACTTAATTAACACATCTATTCTCCAAACTAATACATCTATTCTACACACAATTGACACCATTAACAACCGGAAACACAAATCTAATTTCAGGAACCCAAATTTCTAGGACGGTCATCCATTTTATCTCGAATCTAGACCATATTGGCCCCGAAATAATTCACAAACACTGGCTTATGGATTGCAATACACACTAATTTCAAATTCGGTCAAAATTGAGTGTCGTAGGAGAGAGGGGGGGTGGGGACGCATTATACCTTCACGGAGGAGGCGAGGCCGTCGACGGCCTCTTGGCCAGCGCCGGCGACGGAGAAGGAGGCGGGGCCACGGTGGTTCGGTGCGGCAGGCGGAGGTGAGGCAGGGGGGCGCGGACGACGGAGAAGGAGGCGAGGTGGTGGGGCGCGGCGACCGGAGGTGAGGCAGGGGGCGCGGCGGCGGAGACAGCGGTGGCCGGTGGCGGGGAGAGCAGCGGCCGGCGGCGTCGGGGCGGGGACGGGTGGAGGCGTCGCCGCGGGAGTGCGGCGGACGGTTCTGTTTTTGCGCGCGTGAGTGTGTGTGTGTGTGTGCCAAGGGAGGTCCAGATCCGGTCGGGTTATGACCTAAAGGGTCGGCGCCATCCACGACGGCGCCGAACACTAGCATCAAATTCAGTTAACGCTCACAGGTTCGGCGCCATTTCCCCTGGCGCCGACATGCCACGTCGGATTTCATCCGGGCCCAGCAGCAAACTTCGGCGAGAGCCGGCTCTGGCGCCGACCTGCACTACGTCGGCGCCATCTGCGTTGGCGCCGACGCGAGGGGCCAGATTTGCAATTAGTTCTCAGAAGGGGCCAGATCCGTTGTTAGTTCAGAATAACAGCCAGATTTGGCAAAAAATACCCAGCTCACTCGCAGACTAGCTCCACTCCACATCGCGGCGGCCGGCGGCTGCTTCCACTCCACTCCCGTCTCCCGGCATGAGCGCCTCTGACGACGGCGAGATGCTGCCGGACGGCATCGACGACAACCTCCTCTCCGAGATCCTCCTCCGCCTGCCCCCACAGCCGTCCTCCCTCCCGCGCGCCTCCGCCGTCTGCAACCGCTGGCACGGCCTCGCCTGCGACCCCATCTTCTGCCGCCGCTTTGTCCTCCGTCACCGCCGCAACGCTCCACTCCTCGGCTTCTTCGACCGAGAAAAATTCCTCACCTTCGTGCCCACTCTCGAGGCGCCGAATCGCATCCTACCCACCCGCTTCTCCTTGCAGTACGACCAACCCGAGCGGTACGTGCCCTGTGGATCTCGCCATGGCCTCGTACTAATCTTCGACAAGGACGGTGATTTCCGCCATGTCCTGGTGTGGGACCCTATCACCGGCGACCAGTACCGCATTGACATTCCCCCGGAGTTCATAGAGGATACCATCGTAAGAGGGGCGGTGCTTCGCGATGCCGGCGACGTCCACTTCCGGGTGGTCTTGGTAGTGGGAGACACGGAGGACTACACACAAGATAGACGAGCGCTTGCCCGTGTTTATTCGTCAGCGACCAGCTTATGGGGTGATCTCATCTCAATGCCGCTTCCACCCGAGGCTAATATGAAGAGACTTCCTATGCTTGCTATGTACAATCCTGCTGTGCTTGTAGGGGATTCCCTTTACTGGCAGCTAGGTGGAAGTTTTTTTGGAATCCTCGAGTTAAATTTGGAAAGGCAGAGCCTAAATGTGATAAGGGTGCCGCTGGAGATGCGTTCTGACTACTGTTCGATTATACGGGATGAGGATGCTGGGCTAGGTTTCCTCTCCGTGTCAAGCTTCACCGCCCAATTATGGAACAGGGAGACCGATAGTGATGGCGTTGTATCATGGGTGCTGGGAAGAACTATTGAACTGGACAAGCTACTTTCCCAGGATCCAGACGAGCATGGGCACATTTCGGTACTAGGGTATGCTGAGGAGAATAATTATTTGTTCCTCGGCACACTTATCGGTCTCTTCATGGTCCAGCTTCATTCATTGCAGTTCACGTTCACGGAAGATTCTGAAACCGCCAATATGTATATCTGCCATCCGTTCAAAAGTGTCTTTACTGCAGGTACTAGACTCCCTGACATAACAGAACTAAGTTATTTGTTGGTTATTTGTGATGGAATGCTATTCACATCCTTGTTTGTAAGCTAACAATTTGATGTGGTGTCATATCACTTGTTCCTTTTTGCTGCTTGATGACCTCTTCAACATATAGTGTTTTGTTACTGTAGTGCTTATATTCCAATGCTTGTGTGCTCTGTTTTTTTATGGTTATGGTCTGGATTTACATCAGTAAATGGTAGCTAGTGTGTAGGTAGTTTTTATGTCACCAGTTCAGTCTCCATAACCAGGCGATGGGCCGTTAGCCTGTCATCATGTATCTACTTTGTCAAAAAAAGAAAGTAATTTATAGTACTCTATTATTGTTATCATAGAATTATCTCGTTCAAGTCAGACCTAGCAAATTGTCTTTATCAATTCATTACATGAATATCCGTACAGTAAAAAATGAACATCAAGATTGACAAATTCTGTCTTTTAAACTAAACCAAATTTCACTGCTGCCTATTGACATATGCAAGAAGTTTTTCTTAAGATAAGATACATCTGGAAAACTAGCTTGAACCACCTGAAGTGTTAAATAGACAGCTCAATTCGTACATCTGGAAGCTTAGAGCTACTTCTGTATCCTACATTCAATATCATTATGTCCGGTAGTATTCTTAAATCAGTAATCTTAGTTCCGTAGTACATAAGGACTGGCCTAGAGTGAGTCCTTATGTACTACCAGACACTAATAAATTGAGTTCATTTGATTTTCTCGGCTTAATTTATTTGAAGATAATCTAAATCTGAAGTCATGATCACTTTCTTGCTAGGATTTATTAGTATGATTATTATTTTTCTCGATATGGCATGCAACAAGCTTAATAAATCTGGATAACTTGTGTGTCCTTACTAGCTAATAAATCGAGATTTATTTCAATTTGACACTAGGTGTGGTTTATCATGTATTTCTAATATTGTATCAATTTTTAATTATACCCCTATTACACTAGGTGTGTGCAGTTTATCCTAAATATCTCCTTGCATCCACATATCAATTTGGCGTCTTGTTGTTATGTATGTCATTAGTTGGTTTACTCCTTATGGCTTGCAGAAACACGCAATAAAGGACCTGAAGAGTTGATCTTTCTGAACAATACATAGGATGGCCAGAATGAATATGCTATTGTAATGTACTGGTCGAGCAGGTAAGCTTGTCTTCTAAATGTATGTTGAGGTATCGAACTGTTCCTTCAGAAAATGCATGCCTTCCTTTTTACCGTCATTTCTCAAGTACCAAAATTATAAGAAATGACTACAAATTTTTGCTTAGTGGTTGTCCAGCTAGCCAACTCCTATGCTTTGATGGCAGGCTGTATCTTGACTCTTTTCTCCAGGCCCTGCCTCTTCACCCCTTCCTCAGCAGCTCTTCATTCACTTCCTGATGCCTTACTAATTGTTTGGTGATTTTTTACCTCCTTTCTTCCGGATGTTCTATTTCCCTTGCCTTCCTGTCTTGCTTTCAGTTTGCCACCCAAGCCATGCCAAGCTATTGCCCTTTCAGACTAGCCATAGTGGTGGTATCATAGCTAGTATCATGCATGTCTTGTTGGCAAAAAGATGACGTGGCACTGTAATTAGTGATGAAAGAGATGATGGTGGTATCATAGGTAGATACCGTAACATAACGCATTTCAAGACATGACGAGTCTACAACCTAATTAATGCTATACTATATGATACCACAAATATGTTACTACCCATAGTGGAGGTAGTAACAATGACTAGTATCATATGCATGATACCAATATATGATACTGCCCACTATGGCTAGTTTCACATAGACTGGTCGTTGCAACACCTTGCGAGGCCGTCACATCGATGCACATCAACCATCGGGGGCAGGTACTCAACATCCACCGGCCATGAACAAAATGGGATCCACGTGACGGCACAAACTAGCTCTCCAAGACAGACGCCCCAAAGAGCGAAGCAACATATGTGCCGCTCCGTCGTCCACTACAAAATCAAAACATAGGTTTTCACCCGGAGAACCGAAGCCATCTCAGTCCTAATTTTTCTCAACGTGTAGCATATTATCCACCAAACTTTGAATAAATAATTGTAATTGGCCACTAGCCCGTAGGATATTTATCTGGTCCAAGAGTTGAAACTATATGTAGTTATGCTTTATGTGCATTCTAATTTCTTCAATTGTGGCCACCTGAAGGTTTAATGCTTCATATCGAACACATGATCAAAATTACAGGGCTAGATTAGTCTTGCTTTCATCACTAGTTATTATTTTTATTCGTAATTGCATATTAGATATAAGAAGCAGTGAAAGTATTGCTTTGTCATAGGTGTGGTACCAGCCTCCTCATCATAAATAAGTTAGGTTACTGAATAAGGATATATGTTTTGTTAGGAAAGCGATTGGTATTGTTAGGAAGATAGAGGTATGTTTTGTTAGAAAAGGTTCAATTCTATCTCTGTTATTAGGCATCAAATGTAGTGTTCCGTGTGAAAAGGAAACCAACCAACCCTTGCACCTTGGAGATTCATGTTGAACACTAACGTTCATCTGTCTGAAGATCAGCACCAATTTTAGGTTTAGCATATGACATGCTTTATGCTGTGCAGCGAAACAAATGAGTTATTTTGGACCTGGTGAAGTATCGGTTAATAAAAAGGATACGTGATCCCTTGCTTCAGGCTTGTACTGCATACATTTGGTGAAATTTGATTTATTAGTGCTAATAGTATATGAGTATGAGCTAGATGTTTCTTGACTCCATGAGCCCCTCATATGCCCCTGTTCTTGTGGTCAAATACTTCTACTATTTGAAGTTGTCTATTGCTGTTCTTTGTTTTGAATGTTGTTTTTGTCTAATAATGCTAATATGATTCAACTTTAGAGCTTTTGACACAATTTCCACAACGGTGAAGCTAATGTTTACTGATTTGAGTCATTTATGATTCAACTTTAGAGCTTTTGACACAATTTCCACAACGGAGAATAACTCCCAACATAAATTGCTTGACCGATGATATTGCGTCCTCTGCAGGTACCTAGAGCTACTTGCTGGTGGCTGAGATGCGGAATGGGTTGCTTGGTGAAGTTTCTTCCATTTGTATGCTCGACGTGTAGCTCTATGTAGCATCCATTGTTCACTTTGGAAGAGGACTTGTCGGAATTATTCTGTTAGTTTGCATCTATTATCTAGTCTATGTAGCCACTTGTTAACTGGCATGATGGTTGAAGGGCGATGCACTTTGATTCTCTTCGGTTAATTAGTACTTCCCCGGTGGTTCATTTAAATCTGATTTATGCCTTCAAAGCGAGCATGTTGTGGTGGTCTCACATGTCAATCGATCTTGCTTTGCATTTTGGTGTGCAGCTTTGTTTGCTTGTAGTATTTGGTTATCTTCCGTGTAGTATTAGGCAGGAAGATATTGATGCTTGGTTTCTGGGTTTCTGCTCAGATATGTTACTCTTGTTAAGTTTCTACCGAGTTCAAAGCTTGATTTTTTATAATCTCTGTACTATCTGACGAACGATTGAATCGCAGAAGTAGTCTGAATCTTACCTAGGACATGGGAAGAAGCACAAGTAGTTCGTTAAATTGCACCTGTTTATTTGGTGGTATTCGCTACTGCATAAATAGCAGGGCAGGGTTTCAGTGCTATTTTTGCATTCTCTGACATATTGTGAAGGCATCTTCCTCATAAGAAATATATTAGTAATCTGGATGTTCTGATCAAAAAGATGAGTATTCTGAATGTTTAATGCTCTATACTTGTGGAAACGAATTTGCTTGTTGTCATGCGTGTGTAGCTTTGTTTTGGTGGAACTGCTGATGCGTATGCAAAAATATGTAGATCAGCAAGGTTTGATAAGTTGCTTGGGCTGATGTCATAGATCAAGGGCGGGAGCACCTACAGGAAAATGAATCAGTTCACGTCTTTGCTACTGGGACATACCAAAGGTCAAGGCTTTGATGAGTTGGGTGATTATCATTCTGATAAAATATACGTCCTATTAGCCCAAAGAAAGACGAACAAGTCTGTCAGGGAGAGTCGGTAAAAATGATTGGTATGAGTTGGCTGACGGCCTAGATGGATGAACCAGTGCGAACGCCGAGTTCCAAATTTATGCTTCCAAAATTTACTTAATAGTTCTATACATTCTTAGAACAATAACCACCCTAATTAGAGCTAATTGAGGGAGATAAACTATAACTAAGACTAGAAAGTTTTTGTGTGAACCGCAACCAAAAGATGTACTCCCTCCGTTTGGAAAAGGATGTCACAAAATGAGCTATCCTTTTTCAAACGGAGGGAGTAGATGTTTCTGTATAGAGTAAAATTCGTTAATTTGTGATGTGGAGTCAAGCTGAAAAATTCAAAAACAATAAAGAACATAGCAAATCGTGGGTGATTGTCCAGCCATGGGCTGGCTGGGCTCTCTCGTGCTTTTAGCATCTCCAGTATCGCTTGGCTGCTAGTTGGGCCGTTGTGGTGCACTTCACCGCCGCCGTTCCCCGCCGCATGAACGAGGGCGAGATGACGCAGCCCCTATGCTCGCCGGCGAGAACGACGACCTCCTGTGCGAGATACTCTTCAGCCTTCGTCCCTACCCCGAGCCTCCGCCGTCTGCAAGCGCTGGCGACGCCTCGTCTCCGACGCCGGCTTCTTCCGCCGCTTCCGCATCCACCACCGCCGCAACCCGCCCTTCCTCGGCTTCGTCGAAAAATACTATGGTCGGTACTTCCAACCAACTCTGGAGGCCCCAACCGCGTCCCTACCCAGCGCTTCTGCTTGAGCGACACCATCGACTACTCCATCTCCCTTGGTTGCCGCCATGGTCTCATACTGCTCTACCTTCCACGGCGCCTCCAGATCCTGGTGTGGGACCCCGTCATGGGCGACCACCACCTCATTGCCCTTCCCCGAGGTTCAGTGCGGACAAGACCATGATCAACGGGGCGGTGGTTTGCGCTGCTGGAGACGTCCACTTCCAGGTGGTCATGGTGATGACAGGCGATGATGGAAACCACACAAGGGCGTTCGCCTGCGTTTATTTCTCACAGACCGGCATATGGGGGGATATCATCTCAACACCGATTCCTTCCGAGTCCAGGATCTCTCTGGAAAACATACTAGAAGACACAGAAGGGTCTACCACCGTTGTAGAGGCCGCTGTGCTGGTTGGGGATTCCCTTCACTGGCTGCTTGTTCATGAATTTGCTGGAATTCTCGAGTTTGATTTGGATACGCAGAGGCTAGCGGTTATACAAGCTCCACTTGATACGTTTGAAGAGGACGACGTCAGAATTTTACGGACAGAGTGTGGGGGGCTTGGTTTCCTCGTTTTGTCAGACTTCACTGCCAATTATGGAATAGGAAGAACAGTTGTAATGGTGCGGCTTCATGGGTGCTGGGAAGAACTATTGAACTGGACAAGTTACTTTGCCTCGAAAGGAGAGGGATTCCAAGAATTATAGGGTTTGCCGAGTACAATAATGTGGTGTTCCTGTGGACAATTAACGGTGTCTTCATGATCCATCTCCAGTCGTTGCAGTTCAAGAAACATTCTAAAACCAACCTTCTGTCGACTTGCCATCCGTTTGAAAGTGTCTATGCTGCAGGTAATTAACAGCATGCCTTAACATTGAGGGTATCACAAATCAGATTATGTTTCAATAATCGGTTGATGGAATGGGCAGTTGCATCCTTTCCTATTATGCTAGCAATGTCAAGTAGCATCGTATTAATTATTTGTTTTGCTGCTACATATGTTATCATCTCGTATTCTGTCCCAAAATGCTCCGTGGTGGTATCTTTTTTCTTTGCAAAGGCTTTGTGGTAGTGTATGATGTAATGGTTATGCTCTAGAAAAAAATATTGTTAAGCGGTACTCCCTCCGTCCAGGTTTACAAGGCTCGTTTAGCTTGTCCTAGAGTCCACTTTTAGTATATGTCACCACTAGCCAGTCGCGCTTCTGTACCCATTTACTGATTTACATGTATTGTGGTTTTAATATTCTGAACAATTGATCTATTTTTTTACTGCCAATTCTAGTACCAATTGAAAGAGAGGACTGTAAGATTTTCCCTCCAGCTATCTGCTTACCTGTTGTCCAACTACTACCTCCTATCATGCTTTGATAATAGGCATCATCTTGGATGTTTTCTCTAGACCCTGCCTCCCCATCCCTCTGGACAACTCTACATTCCATTTTTCCTGTTGTTACCTGTTCTATATACTGATGCTCTCAAAAAAAAAAAAAATACTGATGCTCTGTCTACGGATGCTCTTTTGTTTGACCCTCTTTCCGTCCAGCTTCCTTGCTTTTGGTTTACCTCCTCCTTAAAACTCTCCCAAAATCCTTCTAGTAGTCTAGCCCTGTTATGCTTGATGACTTATGTCCCTTCCCTGTTACCTATTTGTGCGTATGTTAATGCAACCTCAGCAATGAAAATACGGTGGTGCTAAGTAGGAAAGAGACTATAACCCTTCCTCAAATCTATTTTGCCTTGCTTGACTAGATGCTCCCATTGCTGAAAACACATGAGAAATGTCGAAAATTCCGAAAACAAATTCAGTGTACATGAGTACATCAAGATATTTTATGTTCGCACATAGTTAAGCGAAAAATAGACATTTTGGTTGCATGTGTAAAAAATGTCTATTGAAGAGTCATTTTGGTGAAACTTTCAACTTTAATGTAGTGGTGAAATTATTAATTAGTACCATGCAGAGTAAAAAACGAAAAGTTATTTTGGACTAATGGAAGTTCTCAGTTAATAAGATAATGCTTGACCCCTTTGCTTGAAGCTGGTACAAAGTAATGAATTCCGTTTTGTTAGCAACTAGCTAGCTCTGTACATTTATAAAAAGTACTCCCTCCGTCCTCGAATAAGTGGAAGTTTAGATTTGAAATTTTTACACAAGAGTGTACGTCTAGATTTCCAATGCACTTTGAAGTGGGGAAAAATGAGTCTCTCTCTTGTATGCCTTTGCAAATATTAGAAGTGGAAGATGCATTGGTGCTTTAGACATAATTTTCTCAATGATGAAAAAAATGTTACTGATTCTGTCATTACAAAATTCTACGAATTTATGTGATAGTTTTCTTAAATGAACTGTACAAAATTGTTTGACCGGTGATACAGCTTCCTCTGCAAGTACCTAGAGTTACATGGTGTCTGAGATGCAGAATTAAATTGTTTTGGTGCACTATGATCCATTTTGTATGCTTGACCTGGGGATTGACCATTTATGTAACATCCATGGTTCAGTTTAGATGAGGGCTTGTAGGAATTATATTGTAATCTTTTAATTTGTGTCTATTATGTAATTTATGTAGTCATTTGTTCACTGTCATGATGGTTAAGGGCAGGCACTTTGACTTTCTTCGGTTAATTAGTACTTACCTTGTGGTTCATTTAATTTTCTTTATGCTTTTCGAGCAAGCATCGTTTATAGGAAAAGGCAGGAATCGATTCCTCCATTGTGCAGCTAGCGAGTGCAGGAATCCAGCATGCTTCTGCCTGGTAAACAGCAAAGCATCTTCTTTTTCCCTTTTCTCAATCCTCCATCCACCGGCTTGGTTTATAACCAAACTATCCTTTATTCCATATTCTCCTTCTCCAATTCTATCTAATCCCAGAAGCAGCGCACGGTGGGATGCAGCAGCGCCACTGCTGTCTTCCTTGCATAGTTGCATGTGTTGGTAAATGTTATCATTATCCGGTCTCCTTGGCAGTTGAGAATGCCTAACACTAACAGAGCAGGAGTCGAAGGTGTGCCAGTAAATAATGAACCGGCTCTCCTGTAGTTTGTTCTCTGTTTCAAATTGTGAGACAGTATCACTTTAAGGGTTATCCTTGAGTGAACTGTACAAATTAGTTTGACTGATGAAATGGATTTGCAAATTAATCTTAAGCCTGTCCTCATGTATGTTGTTGCACAACGTCGGATTCAGCTGCATGCAGTAAAAAGAGATAGCTCAAGTTCTTCTTCTCGTGAAGCGAACACGGTAATCACGAGTGTAGTTTATTCTTTCAGACTTTGCTTGGGCCTTTGCTCTTTCCAACTCAATAAAACGGAATTGGGCTTTAGTGGCCCAGTCTCACGCACTAGTCTTCACTCTTCACCGTCACTTTGGGCCGACCGATGCACTTCACTTCACCACTACCACTGGAGCGAGCTCTAGGGCGACATGAGCAGCCGCCGCCGCCGCCACGCCGGCTCGCCTGCGGCCGGGCCGCTGGACGACGACGACCTCCTCTGCGAGATCCTCCTCCGCCTCCCCCCGCAGCCTTCATCTCTCCCGCGAGCCTCCGCCGTTTGCAAGCGCTGGCGCCGCCTCGTCTCCGACCCCGGCTTCTGCCGCCGTTTCCGCCTCCGCCACCGCCGCAACCCGCCCCTCCTCGGCTTCTTCCAAAGAGACCATGGTATCCACTTCCTATTCACTCTGGAGGCCGCCAATCTCTCCTTCCTGCCTACTCTGGAGGCCCCCAATCGTATTCCTCCCGCGCGCTTCTCCACCTCGGCCGTCGGCGACTCTTTCTGGTCCCTTGATTGCCGTCATGGTCTCGTACTCATCCACCTTCGGAAGCTTCTCCAGGTCCTAGTGTGGGATCCCGTCACCGGCGACCAGCACCGCATCCCCCTTCCGCCGCCGTTTGACACAATCGGCACCCTGATCAACGGGGCGGTGCTTGGCGCTGCCGGAGACATCCAACACTTCCAGGTGGTATTGGCAGCAGCAAATGGCGGTGACAAACAACATAGACGAGCGATCGTCCGTGTTTACTCGTCGCAGACCGGCTTATGGGGAAATATCATCTCGACACCGCTTCCACACCAGGCTAATGGGTGCTATGTTCCCACCAGCTTTAATATGGATGACGCTGTGCTGGCTGGAGATTCTTTTTACTGGGTGCTTTGGGGTAATTTGATTGGAATTCTCGAATTTGATTTGGTGAAACAGAGCATAGACGTGATACAGGTGCCAGTGGATATGTGTGGCGAGGACACACGCATCAAGATTATGCTGGACGAGGGCGGTGGGCTGGGTGTCCTCTTACGGTCAGACTCAGACTGCAGTCTCAAGTTATGGAAGAGGAAGACTGATTGTGATGGTGTTGCGTCATGGGAGCTTGGAAGAACTATTGAGATGGACAAGCTACTTTCCCTTAAACCAGAGGATGAAATACCCATAGAGATAGTAGGGTTTGCTCAAGACAATAATTTTGTGCTCCTGTGGACATGTATCGGTCTCTTCATGATCCATCTTGAGTCACTGAAGTTCAAGAAGCTTTTAGAAACCAAAAACGGGACCTTTCCTCGCTATCATCCATTCGAAAGTGTCTACACTGCAGGTAATAACATGCGTTGCATTGCAGATACAGCATAACCAAGTTATTGTTCAAGAAATCATGTCCATATCATTTTGCGTCAAGCCAACAATTTTTGTATCATTTGTTTCTTCTGCCGCTTCATGACCTCTTCAACCTATTGTGATGATGTTCTGCAGTGCTCTACTCTGATGCCTGCGTGATAGTTTTAGTGTAATGATTAATTCATTATGGCCTAGAAAAATATCTGTTAGTGGTGTGTGTAATTTACTTTATGTTCTGTAGCTATGAGGTTTTATGAATATTCATACAAGATAATCACTACTTTGTTTGAGAAAATAAACAATGATTAGCATAATTGACAAAATTTTGTAGAATAGTTGACATAAATTTCATCATTGTCTGCCTTTTAACGCAATAATTGTTTAATGGTAGTGTTTAACTGTTTGTGCATAGATTCAGTCCCATTTATTTTTACTGATGAGATGCTCAACGGTTAAAGATTGACTGCATGAAAAACTAGCCTGAACAAACTAAAATATCTAGCTCAATAGGTACATTTGGAAGCTTAATTAATCCTAGTTGTATTTGTTTCATCTAGTATTGCTATCTCTTTTGATATTGTTAGCAGCCTTAAATACACATAACTGCTTGGTTTGAAATTTATGATTGTTGTGTACTCTCGAAAAAATTATGATTGTTGTTTATTCAGGAGTTCTATTTTATCTTTCCATGCATGTGCCATGTCCATTTGTACCAGTTTAAATAAAAAATAATAATTTAGGAGTTCTATTTCATCTTTCCGTGCTAATTTATTTAAATATGACATAAATAATGATCACTTATGTTGCCAGGATTTTTTTGTTTGCGTTTTTTCCAATATGGCTTGGAACGAGCTCCAGGATAGCTCTGAATAACTTCTCTGCTCTGAGCAGCTAATAGTATGAGTATATGCTGTTTTCCATTTTGAAGATATTTGTGAGTAATGCTGTTTTGGGAATATTCATTAAATTTGACAGTTGGTGACTTGGTGTGTTATGTTAATCTGTTACTATTGTTGTATCAGAATTGAGTTGTTTTCTCCAAATTATAGCTATGGATTTATTTAACTACCTGGTTGATGTATCCTAGTTTTTGTTTGTCTTCAGTTGGAATGTCATTTTGTCATGTGCTTATGATTTTGAGCTTGATCTCCCTTTTCTGGTTTATTGATAGCTGATGCTGGTTACAGCGTAGATCTCTCATTATGTAGCTGTTTAGGGAATAGGAGAGCTTGAGACACATCATAAGGATAGGGCACGCAGCCCTGAGTTCCTTTACCTTATCCTTGCTGTGGCAGCCATCTACTCTGTCCCACATGACACGTTGTTTGACTTCTTATGCTTGTAGGAACATACGCTGGCGGTGGACACGATGGGGCTGAGCTTTTGCTCAATATGTAAGATGAGACGTGCTATTTGATCTATTGGTTGAGCAGGTAAGCTTATCTTCTACCAATGTGCTACCCCCTTTATATTCTGGACGTGCTCTTTTGTTTGCCCTCCTTTGCATCCAACGTCCTTACTTTCGGTTTTACCGCTAGTACTCCCCAAATCCCTGCCAGTATATAGTGTGGGCTCTTATTCCGCTTCCTCCTCCATTGACTGATTACTTATGCCCCTTCCCCATTTCCTTTTCTTGCACATGTTCGTGCCTGCCCAGAGATGAGAATGATCTCATTCTATGTAATAGCAACAACTACTATGCCTTTACTTTAATTTGGGGATATATTTCTGGTTTTCTTTACTCGCGGTAGCATTGCCTGTGACTTGTTTTCTTCGGGCTATGTGTCTATCAAGTCCTAGTGTCATTTGCATGAAGTAAATTATTTGATGACTGTCAATACCTGACCACTTGGTTTCAAATTTTCTTTGTTTATATGGATATATAAGTATGTCATTTTTTGGATCGTTGTACAGATAGTGAACCAATGAATGTCACTTGAAGAATATGCGTTCGTTAAATTTTATGCTGTTGTTAAATCGTTTTGTTTGCAATTTTCATAGTTTTAGGGACGATTATTCTAGTTTTAGGCTGTTTGGTAAATAATTCTCAGCATGTCACTTGATGTCCGTTAAAAATTCCATCTGTGTAATTGGCCATTGTAAGTTGGTCAAAACTGTACGTAGTTATGCTTTGTGTAGAATCTACTTTCTTCAATATTTACCACCATGTATGTCTAGTACTTCACATGGCTAGATTTTTCATATAAAGTGCTTCCATTCCATCGCTATCAATATGTTTTTTTTACTTTTACTAGCATGTTATCTTTAAATAGTGGTGGGATTATTGCTTGATGCTGCGCAGAGTAAAAAATAATGGACATTTGGACTGAAGGAAGTTTCAGTTAATAACTTGATGCACGATGCCTTGCTTGAGGCTTTGTACTGCATGAATTTAATGCAGTTTGATTTGTTAGTGACTAGTTAGTTCGTACATGTCCAATGCCTATGAACTATAACCAGAAGCCTTTTCTTTCCTACTCCATGACACTATGAGTCTCTCCTTTTCCCATTTTTCTTTTAGCTTGTACCCAGGACAGATGTAGCAAAAAACTGCTAAAATTAGCCACACAAATTATCGACTAATTTCTATTTCTAATGTTGGTTTGTCTAATAATGCTGAGATTATCTATTTATGGAGCTTTTGGCACAATTTGCACAGTAGTGTGTAAAGCTAATGTTTACACTTTTGAGGCTTACAAAATTCATGAGAATAACTTCAATGGCTTTTCCCAATTGAATAGTACAATTTTGTCTGACTGGTGACTATGTTTGCTCCACAGGTATCTGGCTAGAGTTATGTTCTGGTGGCTGGGATGCAAAAATGGGTTTGCTGGGTGTGGGTTCTTCTATTCAGTGGCGGAGCCAGAGGTTGAACTATGTGCTGTCAATGTAAAATTTTGCAGTCGAATACACATATTTTTCTCTTTTTTTTTGCTGTTTTTGCTTGTATTAGCCAAAATGTTGTGTAGTCTATTGACTACACAGAACATGCGTGGCTCCGCCACTGCTTCTATTCTGTATTTTTTACTCCGAGATTGACTCTGCGCACCTGTTATCTAGTTTCCGCGGCGTCAGCTGGCATGAAAGGTTGAAGGCACATTGACTTGCTTCAGTTAATTTGCAGTCAACTTGGGTTCGTATACTTTGCTGCGTTCCAAGCAAGCATGTTTGGCAAGCTCGGCTGTGAACTGATCCTGCTTGTGTTTAATTGTGCGTCTGGTCATCTTCTGTGTTGTATCAGGCAGGGTGTTTTCAGCGTCGGAATTTTGCTTCTGTTGAGTATTTTGAAGCTAAGTACTGAGTCCTCACGCCCGTAACAAAACTTAATAAAATACCTATTGCACATTTGAAACGCATCAGCGCTTTGTTAAAACAAATAGCTCTTGAAGTTAAGGGTTTGACCTCCAGTTCTGTCAACGTTAAAGAAAAAGCTACAGCTGTATGTACGCAAGCTTTGACACTGGCAGCGCAAGTGTGCAACTGAAGTAATGCTTTGTTTTGGCTGTGTGCGTTCGACTGATAATCATTGTACTTATGAAAACTCATTTGTGGCTTCTTCGTACCATCTTGGTTGTGTTTTCAGCTGTCAGTCATGATTGTGTACCTACCAAAGTACACTGATTCCTGTAGCCAAAGATGAAGAGCGGGATCACCACTCTACAGGAAAATGCAGAAAATTGGTTCCTGCACTTTGCAGCTGGCTAGTCCACGAATCTGGCATCCGGAGCGCTGGCCTGGTTAGATAGCAAAGCATCTGCTTTCTCCTCTCATAGCCTTGGCCTTCAATCCTCCATCCCTCGGCTTGGTTCATAGGCTATATATCCTTTATCCCGGCTTTATTCCATATTATGTTCCTCGAAGCCTTCGGGTCCTCCCTATCTGAACCCATCAGGTCAAATGGAGCAGAACCACCAGTGTCTTCAGATTTCATTCCAATCAAATATGACCCTCTGAACTTGTGGAAATTTCCAGTGCTTCGTCGGATTGGCTGTAGCTTGCTCGAGATTTCTGAATTCCACCCAACCCATCCACCCAACCCTGCCATGACTGCAAACCATCCACCCAACCCTGCCATGGTCTGCAACCCAGCGTCTCGTTTTGTATGAAATCTGAATCATTTTTTTCTTCGATTTTCACATACTTCTGTTATGGCTTATCAGCTGTTTTACTTCTGTTTTTTTCACTCATGTTTGTCGGATGAATCTTTGCTCATTTTTTATGGGATGGATATTTGTATCTAGAAAAGATAGCATTGCTGCCGAGACGATTTTGTGAGTTGGATTTGCGTCTGTTCAGCAGCAATGCTGTGCTGCTGCCTGACATGTTTTTGTCTTTGAGAGTTGAGACGTGTAAAGGCTTTGATGACTTGCCTAACATTTTAATATTTATTGTAGTATGTGTTGGCTTTTAATAGATAACATTCGAGCCAATATTGGTTGTTGCGGCTGTTAGGGATATCCAATCCAAATAAAATCCACCTTTTTTTTAGAAAGAAGACAATACGGCTCTGTTTTTCTTAATAAAAAGCAGAAGTATTAAGCTGGGTGCAAAACCTAGCAACGTTAAGTAGTATGATTTTTAAGAACTAAGAGGAAACTGAAAATAAAGCCATATTAACTATTACAGAAGCCATATTAAGTACGATTTTTTTCGTTGGCATGAGCCTAGACGCATGAACTAGTGCAGAAGCCGAGTTACAAATATTGTACTTCGAAATGATTTTTTTTCTTCTACGTAACTATTTTCGTTCCAAGTTTTAATTCATATGAATGTAAATAAAAACAAAATTTACACAAACTAAGAGTAAAGTCTGCACAAATATTTACATAGTAGATGAATATATTTCTTCAGTACCCTTTTCGTGTGGAGTCATGTTGAGAAGGTCAGAGTAAAAAAAAATTGAGAAGGCCAGAAAAACAAATTATAGCGGCCTAAATGTTTGTCTAGCGATGGGCTGGGTTGAGCTCTCTCGGGATTTCCCCTCTTCACAATCGCCTTTGCTACAAGTTCGACTGCAGTCCGCCGCCTCAATCCCATCGTGAGTACGACGGCGAGATGAAGGTGAGCCTTGCCCGGTCCTCCCGCTCGTCGGCGGCCGAGCCGCTGGAGGACGACGACCTCCTCTCGGAGATCCTCCTCCGCCTTCCCCCGCAGCCGTCCTCCCTCCCCGCGCCTCCGCCGTCTGCAAGCGCTGGCGAAGCCTCGTCTCTGACCCCGCTTCTCCCGACGCTTCCGCATCCACCACCGCCACAACCCACCTCTCCTAGGTTTCTTCCATCTGAATGGTTACGCACTGACCTTCCTACCAACTTTGGAGGCCCCAACCGTGTTCCTCGCAGCCGCTTCTTCTTCCAGCGCGAAGATGGCGACCTCATCCAGTGCCTTGGATGCCGCCATGGTCTCTTCCTCATCTTCCTTCCGAAGCATCCGCTGGTCGTCGTGTCGGACCCCGTCACCGGCGAACAGCACCGCCTTGTCATCCCCCCGGAGATCGCGGCACGCGCGGATACGACGGTGATCAACAGCGCGGTGCATCGTGCCGCAGGAGACGTCCACTTTCAGGTGGTCTTGGTGATGGCAATTGCAGACGACGACTGTGAGAATCATCATAGAAAGGCGTTCGCCTGCGTTTACTCATCGGAGACCGGCAGATGGGGCGACCTCATCTCAACGCTGATTCCACCCGGGGTTTATCTAGACTGGTCTCCCACCCTTGTTTGTAACGAGGCCGCTGTGCTGGTGGGGGTTTCCCTCTACTGGCTGCTTGTTGGGCATTTTATTGGAATTCTCGAGTTTGATTTGGATACTAAAAGGCTAGCTGTGATAGAAGTGCCGGTTGATAATATCTGTGAAGAGGACGACTTCGCAATTACACGGATAGAGTGTGGTGGGCTTGGTTTCCTCTTTTTGTCTGGGTTCAGCGCCCAATTATGGAATAGAAAGACTGATTCTCATGATGTTGCTTCGTGGGTGTTAGGAAGAACTACCGAACTGGACAATCTACTTTCCTTGAATCCTGAGGAGAAGATACATCTTCCAGGGATAGTAGGATTTGCTGAGTACAATAACGTGGTGTTCGTCTGGACAGTTAAAGGCATCTTCATGATCCAGCCTGAGTTGTTGCAGTTCATGAAACTTCCCGAGACCAACATTATGTCTTGCCATCCATTTGAAACCGTGTATGCTGCAGGTAATAGCATGTCTTAGCACTGTTGATGGAATGCAGTTAACATACTTTTGTGTTAAGCTAACATTGTGTCGTATAAATTATTGTTTGCTGCTACAGATGTTATTATGTAGAATTTTGTCCCAACTCCGTCGTGGCGTTTTTTCTTTGCGAAGGCTCTATGGTGGTGTTTTATGCAAATAGTTGTAGAGAAAAATATGAACATCTACAACTTCGCATAAATACATACTTCATAGTAGATCTAGTGATATTGATTTGGTACCACAAATGTTGATATTTTTCTTGATAAACTTTGTCAAACTTAAACAAGTTTATAGATTCATTATAGCAACCAGATGCTCTTTTGTGTGACCTCCTTTCCGTGCAACTTCCTTGCTTTTGCTTGCTCTCCAGATTTCTTCTGTAGTCTAGCCCTCCTATGACTGATGACTTCTGTGCCTTCCCCATTACCTATTTGTACATATGTTCACGCCTCTACCATGTCCTAGAATCCTAGTGTGATGTTCGTGTTCCCCGGCTATTTCACTTAACAATTCCTGAGCATTTGATTCCAAATTTCCTTTATTATATGCACTTATGGCTATGCCTTTCACAATGCTGCTTCTTTTCTATCTTTCTGATACCTTGTGAACAAACGATATTGTCGAATACGTTAAGACTGTCACGAAATGAGCAACTATATTTCCAGGGGGACAGAGGCCAGTACTTATATAAGTGTGTTATGAACAGTAAACATATACATCTAACACCCCCCCTCAAACTCATGGTGGGTCAACAACACTGAGTTTGGAGAGAAAGAACCCATGCTGCGCTCGAGTCTGTGCCTTCGTGAAGAAGTCCGCCAACTGTAACTCAGAGGGCACATAGTGAAGGGCAAGAAGCTGGTCCTGCACAGCAGCACGCACAAAGGAGGCATCTACACCGATATGCTTGGTGAGTTCATGCTTCACCGGATCACGCGCAATGCTGATGGCGCCTGTACTGTCAGACAATAGAGGAGTCGGTGCAGCAGCAGAAACACCAAAATCCTCTAGTAACCATCGCAACCAAGTCACCTCAGCCGTCAATATGGCCATCGCTCTCAACTCAGCCTCTGCACTGAGCGGGAAACGGCAGTCTGTTTCTTCGTCTTCCAGGCAATGAGGGATCCTCCAAGAAATACACAATAGGCTGACAGCGAGCGGCGATCAGAAGGATCACTAGCCCACGTAGCATCAGAGTAGGCTGGAGCTGGAGCGAGCAAAGAAAAGGCGGCGAGAGATCGTGCCACGAAGATATCGTAGAACACGGAGAAGGTGACTATAGTGGACAGAGCTGGGAGCTGAAACAAACTGACTCAGAATGTGGACAGGATATGAAATATCTGGACGAGTGACAGCTAGGTAGACAAGACTCCCAACAAGATGGCGATAGCGAGTGGGTCTGTGAGGGGATCACCATCAGTAGCACGAAGCTGAATATTGAGCTCCATAGGAGTCTCAGCAGTGCGCTCATCACCAAGAGCAGCGCGAGCAAGAAGATCCTGAATATATTTTTCTTGGGAGATGAAGAAGCCATCAGAAGTCGAAGAAACCTCAATCCCGAGAAAATAGCGAAGTGGACCAAGATCAGACATCAGGAACTGCTCACGAAGGCGGGCCTTGACAAAGGTAATATACTCAGAGTCGTCGCCAGTAATGATCATGTCATCAACATATAAGAGGAGGAGCGTCCGACCACGAGGTGAGGTGTGGACAAACAACGCAGGGTCATGGTCGCTAGGCGAGAAACCAGCGGCAGTCACCACAGAGGCGAAACGCTCAAACCAGGCGCGAGGGGCTTGCTTAAGGCCATAGAGAGAGCGCCGAAGACGGCAGACCATACCATCAGGAACAGAGTACCCCGGTGGTGGCTGCATATAAACCTCCTCACGCAACTCTCCATTGAGAAAGGCGTTCTGGACATCAAGCTGAGACACAGACCAATTACGAACAGAAGCCACAGCGAGAAGAGTGCGGACAGTGGTCATGTGGGCTACGGGAGCGAACGTCTCATCATAATCGCGTCCCTGCTCCTGCTGAAAGCCACGAGCCACAAGACGAGCTTTGTAACGCTCAAGAGAACCATCGGAGCGAGTCTTGATCTTATAGACCCACTTGCATGTGATGGGACGAACACCAGGTGGAGGGGAAACCAGATCCCACGTGCCAGTGCGCTCAAGGGCAGCAATCTCCTCAGTCATCGCAAGCTGCCATTCAGGCTGAGCCATGGCATCACGGTAGGAAGTGGGCTCAGCAACAGCAGAAAGACTGTACTGGGAAGGAGAATAGCGATCAGGAGACCGTAATGAGGTCCGAGAACGAAGGTTATGAACCGGTGTACACGGGGAAGGAGGCGCACCGGAAGTGGAGGGCACGTCAGAAGGATCATCCACAGCACGAGGGCGACGAGTGTAGTGGAGAGGAAAAGGAGAGAGGGGACGATGTCTCGGAGAGGAAGGTGGAGAGGTGGATGACGAGGAAGGAGAGGAGGAAGGTGGGGAGGGTGGCGTCGGTGGTGTATCAGGAAGAGTGGGACTCATCGGAGGAGGAGGTGGAGGAGGAGGAACATGAGGCACAGAGGGAGAGGTGTCGGGAAGAATAAGGAAGGAGATATCCTCAACCGAAAAGGTCGAGGCAGTAGGACGCGGATAGTACGAACGAGACTCATCAAAAGTCACATCACGGGAAATACGTAGCCGACGACTAACAGGATCCCAACATCGATAGCCCTTGTGCTCATCACTGTAGCCAAGAAAAACACACTCCACCGACTGAGCGGTCAATTTGGTGCGTTCGCGGGGAGCAAGGAGAACATAGCACACGCACCCAAACATGCGAAGAGCAGAGTAGTCAGGAGAACGACCAGAGAGACGCTCCATAGGAATACCACCCTGCAAAGCAGCCGAAGGCTGGATATTGATGAGATAGGTGGATGCGGAGACAGCCTCAGCCCAAAAGTGGGGTGGAAGAGAGGCGGCGATCATCATCGCACGAGCCGTCTCAAGAAGGTGACGATGCTTGCGCTCAGCAACGCCATTCTGAGCGTGAGCACCAGGACAAGAGAACTGGGCGAGAGTACCCTGTTCGGCAAGAAAACCACGCAACATCTGGGAGATATACTCACCAGCCGAGTCAGCACGAAAGACACGAATGGGCGTGGAAAACTGGGTGTGTACCATGGCAGCAAATCGCTTGTATATAGGGAGAACCTCGCTGCGAGATTTCATAAAATAGAGCCAAGTGTAGCGAGAGAAGTCATCAATAAATAGAACATAGTAGCGATGACCACCTTTCGAATCGAAGGGAGCAGGACCCCATACATCAGAATGAACTAAGTCGAAAGGACGCTGAGAGACTGACTCACTCGTAGGATAAGGTAATTGAGTCTGTTTGCCAAGTCTACAACCATTACAATGTAAAGATACATCGCCAGAGACAGACCCTAAGACACCTTGATGCACTAGCGAGGACAAGCGAGAGCCACATATATGACCAAGTCGATGATGCCACTGTTGGAAGGACGCAGAGGAGGAGGCAGCAAGAGCATGCGAGCTGGCGGGTGTGGTGGCAGCGGAAGGAACACAAAGCCAGTCAACCTCCCAAAGGCCCTGAGCCTCACGGCGCCGAGGGCCAGCTCCAACTAGAACCTGGGTGCGACGATCCTGAACAGAACAAGAGTCGGTATCAAGAATGACACGACAGCCAGAATCAGTAAGTTGAGCAGCGGAAAAGAGATTCATGGTAAGACGGGAACATGAGAAACACTAGGAACAGAAAAAGATGGAGTAGAGAGAATGCCACGACTAGCAACAGGAAGAGGTGTGCCATCGGCAGTAAGAACATTGACAGGCGAATCAAGAGGGCGAAGAGAAGACAGAGCGGAAGCATCAGAAGACATGTGAAATGAAGCTCCAGAATCCAGAACCCACGGAGATGTACCTGACTGTGTAGGCGGCGGTGGCGGAGTAGCAGTAGTGGAAGCAGTCAGCGAGGCAACGGTGCCCGTCGAAGAAGAGCCAGAGGAAGCCAGCATACGCTTGAGCTGGGCAATATCCTGGGCAGTGAAGGACTGTGCAGACGGAGGCGCACGAACCGCAGGAGAGGAGCGGCCCATGTCACGCTGCTTCTTGAAACAATCAGACTCTGGGTGGCCCGGCTTCTTGCAGTAGTCGCAGAACATGTGAGAGCGCCGACCCCCCCTGCAGAGGGCCGCCCGCCCACCCCCCGTGAAGGAGTGGGTAGCAGCGGTGGAACAGACGGGCAGCAAGCACAGTGGGAACCACAAGCAGTCCAGCAGAACGGAGTCGAGTCTCCTCAGCGCGAAGCTCTGCAAGTACCTCTGAGATGGGAACACGTCGACCACGGGCAAGCAATGTGCACGCCGAGGCTCAAACTCGGAACGCAGGCGAGACAAGAACTCATGGACACGCTGAAACTCCAAGTCTGACCTCACTGTCTGGCAGCATCGACAAGTACCGCAAACAACAGTCCTCAGAGAGTCAAGCTGACGCCAGATGGCAGAGCACTGTGTGTAGAACTCATCAACAGTAGAGTCACCCTGCTGAAGATCATGCTCCTGACGCACCACAGACAGGTAGAGAGCATCACCAGAGGGCTGATAGCGCTGACAAAGATAAGTCCACATCGCAGCAGTAGTGCCCAATCCCATAAACTCAGAAGCAAACTGAGGTAGAACACTAGCAGTGAGGACAGCAGCAGCACGAGCATCATCATTGCACCACTGAGTGTAAACAGACAGAGCATCCCGATAAATAGAGAGAGACTCCGAGTAATTCGATACCTGCTGGTCATAGGCTTCAACTGCAAGATCATCAGCATCCTTGGCGGCAGCACGATCAGCCTCAGAAGCATCAGCGGCAAGAGCGGGTGGCACCGGTGGAGTAGGAGCCACAGGAGCAACGGGGCACGGCGGACAGGAGACCTCGCCAGAGAGAACGCCCACAACAGGAGGCCGCGCATGTGGATGCGCATAAAGCCCACAAACTCGGCGTAGTTGGTGCCATCAAAGATCACAGAGCACCGAGGAACAGCAACATAGCCCGAAGAGGACATCGCGATGAGAGAGAATGTAGATCGAGATGTGCTCACCTGCCCGAGAACGTGCCCGAGCTCGTGAAGACGAAGAAGCTGAAGCTGGGCAGGAGACGACCCGTCACGACCGTGAAGGGCGGCGGCCTTGAGGGGCGGAGACCACGGCGGCCGGCGGTGGCTAGAGGTCGGCGGCCGGCGGCGAGCGGCCGACGAGGACCGAGCTCGCGGGAAGCAGCCGCGGTGGGCAGCGGCGGCCGGGGCGGGGAGGAGCGGCCGCGACGGGGCACGGCCAGCGACGAGCTCGTCCGTCCGCGGCGGGACGACGAGCAGCGGCCAGCGACGAGCTGGAGCGGCCGCGACGGGGCACGGCCAGCGACGAGCTGAAGCCGGACGGGGCCGGAAGGCAGCAGGCCGGGACGGCAGCGCGAAGGCCGGGATGGCGGCGCGGCAGACCAGAGGCGACGGCCGGAAGCGGCGGCGGCGACGCTGCAGGCCGGTGACGGCGGCAGCGGCGCGGCAGGCCGGCGACGGTGGAGTTGCTACATGCGGGTGCGGGAAGGAGAGCCAAACCTGTGCTCTGATACCATGTCACGAAATGAGCAACTATATTTCCAGGGGGCAGAGGCCAGTACTTATACATGTGTGTTATGAACAGTAAACATATACATCTAACAAAGACTACATATTCATTAAATCTTATACCACTATCTATTGTTTTCTTGCAGCTATTGTAGTTTTGTGCGTGGTTATTTGGTTCTAGGCTGTTTGGTTTAACATTTTCTCAGCATGCCCCTCGTAGTCCTCCAAACCTGCATATGTAAGTAAAATTCCATTAGCCACTGATGTAATTTGGCTGGTCCAAACTATATGTAGCGATGCTTTGTGTGCAGTCTAATTTCTTCAATTTTAGCCACCATGGAAGTTTAGTTAATACTTCATATTGAACACATGATCATATGACATGAATAAATTCATCCTAAAAACTGCTTTCATCAATATATATATCTTTTTCAGATTTACTAGCATATTATCATTAATTTAGCGGTGAAATATTGATTAGTACTGTGCAGAGTGAAATAAAGTCATTTTGGACCAATGGAAGTTCTCAAATCATAAGATAATGCACGATCTCTTGCTTGAAGCTGGTCCGACACGACTTTAATGAATTTCGTTTTGTTAGCAACTAGCTAGCTCGTTATATTCCTGAAAATTATGCCTCTGAGCTAGAACCCCGCATTTGCCCACTGTTCTTATAGCCTCGACTTATACCAAATTTAGCGACAAAAAAAATGTAAATATTAGAACTTGAAGGTGCATTAGAGATTTTGCCATCTTGTGAGTCGCGAGTGCATTTTCATCAGAGTACTCCCAAAGCCCAAAGGGTGTTCAAGACCAGCCAGGGTCGCAGCTACACACTTCTGGCTTTTTTTCTATCTGGCATGATTGAAATGGATAGTTACATTTTTCACATACTTATGTTGTGACCTATCACCTGTTTAACCGTAAAAAAAACATATCACCTGTTTCACTTCTGATTCTTTCCAAATAACTTTGCTGATTTATTCGTTGAAAATATGTCTCGGTAAACTTGGCCACAAGCTAGCCTAAAACTTTCAGTTTTTTGTTTGGAATTAATCAATTTAATGTAACCAGTTCGAGGAAGCATTGGAGAATCGTAGTTTGGTTGTGCCTTTCACCACAGCCACCTTTGATACCACACTCTTTCTAATCATGTACGTGCACCAAACCATTTGATGTCTACAAGTTTGGTTTAAAATGGTCGCCCGGAGAGAACATCTTGGGACTAGACAAATGATCCCTAATGGCACTTCCAATGGCTCTCTGGAAACAGATACAGATCGTCTGTTTCTGTCTGGGCGGACATAGGGCACGTTTCGGCCCACCGCACAGGGATAATTTATGCGCGCGCACTCGACACGCTCCAAGTGTGGCCTAAATTTAGTCCGCGTTTGGCGCGGACGTGAACAAGCCGTGTGGCCGTTTGTGTTTGCCCCAGGGCACACGCCAGCGAGTCAGAGCCACGCCGGCTACCTCGTCGCGTCCTTTTTAATGTGAACCGACCACCAGTCCTCACTCCCACTCCAATCCCGACCACTCCCCGCGACCAAACCCTGGCCAAACCCTAGCCCTTGCCCCGTCATCGGCCATGCAGTCGTCATGGTGAAAGGTCGGCCGCCACGATAAGGAGGCTGAGTCCTCCACAACCACTCGCCGCTGCCGCGAGAGCGCACGGGTCTCCACTAAGGTGGCATAGCTCTACTGCGAGATTGTCGCGCCTCTCCGCGGGGCAACATGCATCACCCGGAGGGCTTGCACCTCAACCGTCAGCGCATTCTGATGATGGCCATTCCCCGGTTTGGACAGACGTGAGCGCGAAATCCAACGGTGACGCACCTTCCTACCGCTTGACCTCCTTCATGACTCTGCTTGTGCGGTAACTCCGACCTATGAGACCGGTGGTTCGAGAAGCGGCCCAAGGCCGACGACCTCCAGACCGACCTCAGTGCCTTCAACTTGTGGGAGTAGATCATGTGGCTGGAGCAGGCCCTGGCGCTCCGCTCGTCCGCGGAGAAGGCCATGAACGGAGCCCGTGGCCATGCTCCATGGTCGTCGTGGCATGACTGCAATGCCTACATGCCTTGGCGCCTCCTCCGGACGCTCCACTGACGCACCTCTACGCCCCTCCGACTTACATCATCCTTGACAACAAGGAGGAGTAGGCCACGACTGCGTCATCTACCCCCCCAACAGACATCGACCGTTTTTTTTCGCGGACCGACCCCAACGGAAAGAAACAAACACATTTCGTGTCCGTTTTGCGGAGTGGTGTTGGAGATGCCCTATGGTGAGCTCACATCAAATTTACTTGGGCACAGTAACTACATGTATCGTTCTTTAAAAATAGTTTTTAAAAATAAAAAAAAGACAGAGAAGATTTGACTTGCTAGGGACTAGCGCACGAGCGTACTTTACTCTCTCCAAATTATCGTGGGCTTTTCATAAACCTAAAATGGGCCTGGGTGATCCAGCTTTACTGTTGCTTTGGGCTGCTTGCTCACTTCACTCCCCACCTGCGAGCTCCACCCTCTAGGGCGTAATGACCAACTCTCAAAAAAAAAAAGACCAACAGCAGCAGCCGCCATGCCCGCTCGCCGGCGGCGGCCAGGCCACTGGACGACGACGACCTCCTCTGCGAGATCCTCCTCCGCCTCCCGCCGCAGCCCTCCTCCCTCCCCCGCGCATCCGCCGTATGCAAGGGCTGGCGCCGCCTCGTCTCCGACCCCGGCTTCTTCCGCCGCTTCCGCCTCCGCCACCGCTGCAACCCGCCCCTCCTCGGTTTCTTCGACAGATACGACGGTCTGTCCTTCCTACCTACTCTGGAGTCCCCCAATCGCATCCCTCCGGAGCGCTTGTGCTTGCAGCAGAACGACGACTACGAAACCTCCATGTCCCTTGGATGTCGCCATGGTCTCTTCCTCATCTTCCTTCGGAAGCGCCTCCAGGTCCTGGTGTGGGACCCCGTCACCGGCGACAAGCACCACATCGCCCTCCCACCTGGAGTTGCGGCATATGCAGAGAAGACCCTGCTGAACGGGGCTGTGCTTCGCGCTGCCGGAGAGGCCCAACACTTCCAGGTGGTCTTGACATTGACAGGCGTCGACGACAAACAACATGAACAAGCGCTCGCCTGCGTGTACTCGTCCAAGACCGGCTTATGGGGAAATATCATCTCAACACAGCTTCCATACCAGGCTAGTGAGGGAGATTTTCACACCTTTGTTCATTCGCATGACGCTGTGCTGGCTGCAGATTCCCTTTACTGGCTGCTTGCTGGGAATTTGGTTGGAATGCTTGAGTTTGATTTGGTGAAGCAGAGCCTAGCTATGATACAGGTGCATGTGGATATGTATGGCGAGGGAAACTCCTTCAAGGTTATGAGGGCTGAGGGTGGTGGGCTGGGTTTCCTCTTCGTGTCGACGTCAGACTACACCGCCCAGTTATGGAAGAAGAAGACCGATTGTGATGGTGTTGCTTCATGGGGATTACAAGAACTATTGAACTGGACAAGCTACTTTCCCTAAAACCAGAGGAGAAAGGGCTCCTACTCATACTAGGGTTTGCTGAGGAGAACAATGTGGTATTTCTGTGGACAATGATCGGCCTCTTCATGATCAATCTTGAGTCATTGAAGTTCAAGAACCTTTTCGAAACAATGATCTTTTCTTATTATCATCCATTCGAAAGTGTCTACGCTGCAGGTAATAACATACCTTACATTGCTTATACAGCATAACCAAGTTATTGTTCAATTGTTGGCTAATGAAATTATGTTCACATCATTTTGTGTTAAGCCAGCAATTTTAAGTATCACTTGTTTCTTCGCTGCTTCATGATCTCTTCAATATATAGTGATGATGTTCTGCAGTGCTCTGTTCTGATGCCTGTGAGGTAGCTTTTAATGTAATGATTAATTCATCGCGGTGTTGATGCCTACCCCAACTTGTTCGGGGCAGTTGTTGTTGTATTAATTCATCGTGATCTGGTTAAAAATGTGTTGGTGGTATGCTAATTTACTTATGTTCTGTGGCTAGGTGGTTTCTGTCATATGAATATCCATATGGGAAAACAATCATTAGTTTGTTCGAGACAACATTGATTTGCACGATTACCAAAATTTTGTAGGATAGTTCATATAAATTTCATCATTGCATGCCTTTAATGCAAAATTTGTGTAATGGTACTATTTGTCAATAGATGCAGCCCCATTTAGTTTTACTGATGAGATGTACAAGCACAATGGTTAAAGGTTGAGTGTATGAAAAACAACCAACTAAAATCTCCAGCTCAATGGGCACATTTGGAAGCTTAATTAATCCTAGTTATATTTATTTCATCTAGTATTGTTATCAAAACTGAGTACATCATTTTGGAATATGCTGTTTATGGAATATTCAGTAAATTTTACATTTGGTGTCTTATGTTTGCTGTATCAAAACTGAGTTTTTTCCTATGTATTTATCTAACTACCTGGTTGATGTATCCTCATTTTGTCTGGCTTCCGTTGGGATGTCATTGTTTGGCATGCTTATGATTTTGAGCCTAACGTCATTTCCGGTTAATTGATAGCTGATACTACTGGTTATAGCATAGGGCTCTCTTTCTATAGCGGCTTAGGGAATATGAAAGCTTCAGATACATCATAAGGATAGGGGAAGCAGCCTTGAGCTCCTTCACCTTATCGTTGCTGTGGCAGCCATGTACTTTTACCCACATGACACATTGTTTGACTTCTTATGCTTGTAGGAACAGGCGTTGGTGGTGGACACGATGGGGCTGAGCTTTTGCTCAATACGTAAGATGGTTATTTGTTGGATATGCTATTTGATCTATTGGTTGGGCAGGTAAGCTTATCTTCTACTGATGTTCTACCCCGTCTATACTCTGGATGTGCTTCTTTTGTTTGCCCTCCTTTGCATCCAGCTTTGTTGCTTTTGGTTTACCTCCGTAGCAGTACTCCCCAAATTCCTTCTATAATATATACCGTTGGTTCTTTTCCTCTAGCTCCTCCAGAGATGAGAATGATGGCATTGATAGCAAATGAATACTAGTCCTTTACTTTGATTGGGGATATATTTCTGGTTTGCTTTACTCGCCGCGGCGTTGCCTGTGAATTTTTTCATCTGTCTAAGGGTCTATCAAGTCCTAGTGTCATTTGCATGACGCAAATAAATTTATGACTAACAATACCTTGGCACCTGGTTTCAAGTGTTTTTGTTTATACGGACGTACAAGTATGTCATTTCACGTTGCTGCTTATTTAGATCATTGTGACAGATAGTGACTAATGAATGTCACAATACGTGAAGTATATGCCTTCGTTAAATCTTATACTGTTTTTAATCGTTTTGCTTGCAGTTGTCGTAGTTTTATGGATGATAATGTGCATGATCCATTGCTTGAATCGGACCTCCATAATGTGCATGATAATGTGAGGAAGTTTCAGTTAATACCTTGATGCATGATCCATTGCTTGAATCGATTTGCTGAAATTTATTTTGTTAGTGGCTAGCTAGCTTCTACATGTCCAAAAAAGTATGCATATGAGCTAGAAACCAGATGTCACTTCTTTCCTACTCCATAAAACCATGAGTCTCATTTTCCCATTGTTATTTTAGCTTCTATCCATGCCAGATGTAGCAAAAAACTTCTAACATTAGAGGTTAAAGTTGTGGCACTGCACTACATAATTATCCACTGTTTCTCTTGTTTCTGATGTTGGTTTTGTCTAATAATGCGAGGTTATGTATTTATGGAGCTTTTGGCACAAGTTACGCAGTAATGTGTAAAGCTAATGTTTACTCTTTGAGTCATACAAAATTCCTCAGAATAACTTCAATGGCATTTCAGGTTTGCTCCGCAGGTATCTGGCTAGAGTTACGTTCTGGTGGCTGAGATGCAAAAATGGGTTGCTGGGTGTAGGTTCTTCTATTCTGTATTCTGTATTGCCCCTATGTATTATCCACAGGTCAGCTGTGAAGTGCACCTGTAGAAATTAACTACTCAGTTTGAAAACTTCTGTCTGCTGTCTAATTTCCGTGAACATACGTCAGTTGGCATTAAGGCTGAAGGCACATTGACTAGCTTTAGTTAACTTGTAGCCAACTTGGGGTTCCTTTGCTTTGCTGCGTTCCAAGCAAGCATGTTTGGCAAGCTCGCCTGGGAACTGATCCTGTTCGTCTCTTATTATGTGGGGTTGCGTCTTGCGTGCGTTTGGTTATCCTCTATGATGTATCAGCCAGGGCGTGGTTTCAACATCAGGATTTTGCGTACGTTCAGTATCTTGAAGCTAAGATCTGACTAATGAATGTTCAACGTGTTAGTTGTTGTGGAATGAACAACTGTATTCCAATGGGGGCCAGAGGCCAGTACATATGCAAGTGTGAGATGAACAGTAAACCTATACACATACACATCTAACACCCCCCTTAAACTCATGGTGGGTCAACAACACTGAGTTTGGAGAGGAAAAACCCATGCTGCGCTCGAGTCTGTGCCTTCGTGAAGAAATCCGCCAGCTGTAACTCGGAGGGCACATAGTGAAGAGCAAGAATCTGATCCTGCACAGCAGCACGCACAAAGGAGGCATCCACGCCGATGTGCTTGGTGAGCTCATGCTTCACCGGGTCACGCGCAATGCTGATGGCACCAGTACTGTCTGACAATAGAGAAGTCGGTGCAGCAGCAGAAACACCAAAGTCTGCTAGCAACCATCGCAACCAGGTCACCTCAGCCGTCAACATAGCCATCGCTCGCAACTCCGCCTCTGCACTGGAGCGGGACTGCCTTCTGTTTCTTCGTCTTCCAGGCAATGAGAGAGCCGCCAAGAAAAACACAATAGGCAGACAGTGAACGGCGATCAGAAGGATCACTGGCCCACGTAGCATCAGAGTAGGCCTGAGCTGGAGAGAGCTGGAGCGAGGAAAGAAAAGGCGCGAGAGATCGTGCCACGAAGATATCGTAGAACACGGAGAAGGTGACTATAGTGGACAGAACTGGGAGCAGAGACGAACTGACTCAGAATGTGGACAGGATATGATATGTCTGGACGAGTGACTGCCAGATAGACAAGACTCCCAACAAGATGGCGATAGCATGTCGGTCTGTGAGGGGATCACCATCAGTAGCACGAAGCTGAACATTGAGCTCCATAGGAGTCTCAGCAGTGCACTCATCACCAAGAGCGGCGCGAGCAAGAAGATCCTGAATATATTTTTTTGGGAGATATAGAAGCCATCAGAAGTCGAAGAAACCTCAATCCCAAGAAAATAGCGAAGAGGACCAAGATCTGACATCAGGAACTGCTCACGGAGGCGGGCCTTAACAAAGGCAATATACTCAGAGTCATCGCCAGTAATGATCATGTCATCAACATATAAGAGGAGGAGCGTCCGACCACGAGGTGAGGTGTGGACAAACAGCGCAGGGTCATGGTCGCTAGGCACGAAACCAGCGGCAGTCACCACAGAAGCGAAACGCTCAAACCAGGCGCGAGGGGCTTGTTTAAGGCCATAGAGAGAGCGCCGAAGACGACAAACCATACCATCAGGAACAGAGTACCCCGGTGGTGGCTGCATATAAACCTCCTCACGCAACTCACCATTGAGAAAGCATTCTGGACGTCAAGCTGAGACACAGACCAATGACGAACAGAAGCCACAGCGAGAAGAGTGCGAACAGTGGTCATGTGGGCAACAGGAGCGAATGTCTCATCATAATCGCGTCCCTGCTCCTGCTGAAAGCCACGAGCCACAAGACGAGCTTTGTAACGCTCAAGAGAACCATCGGAGCGAGTCTTGATCTTATAGACCCACTTGCAAGTGATGGGACGAACACCGGGAGGAGGGGAAACAAGATCCCACGTGCCAGTGCGCTCAAGGGCAGCAATCTCCTCAGCCATCGCAAGCTGCCATTCAGACTGAGCCATGGCATCACGGTAGGAAGTGGGCTCAGCAACAGCAGAAAGACCGTACTGGGAATCAGAATAGCGATCAGGAGACCGTAATGAGGTCCGAGAACGAAGGTTATGAACCGGTGTACACGGGGAAGGTGGCGCTCCGGAAGTAGAGGGCATGCCAGAGGGATCATCCTCAACACGAGGGCGACGAGTGTAGTGGAGAGGGAAGGGCGAAAGGGGAGGGCACACTGGAGGAGTAGGTGGAGAGGTAGGTGACAAGGGAGGAGAAGAGGGTGGTGTCGAAGGTGTATCAGAAACATTGGGACTCGCCGGAGGTGGAGGTGGAGAAGGAATATGGGGCACAAGAGGAGATGTGTCAGGGAGTATAAGGAAGGAGATATCCTCAACTGAGAAGGTCGAGGCGGTAGGACGCGGATAGTAGGAACGAGACTCATCAAAAGTCACATCGCGGGAAATACGTAGCCGCCGACTAACAGGATCCCACATCGATAACCCTTGTGCTCATCACTGTAGCCAAGGAAAACACACTCAACCGACTGAGCGGTCAATTTGGTGCGTTCGCGTGGAGCAAGGAGAACATAGCACACGCACCCAAACATGCGAAGAGCAGAGTAGTCAGGAGAACGACCAGAGAGACGCTCCATAGGGATACCACCCTGCAAGGCAGCCGAAGGCTGGATGTTGATAAGATAGGTGGATGCGGAAACAGCCTCAGCCCAAAGTGAGGAGGTAGAGAGGCAGCGATCATCATTGCACGAGCCGTCTCTAGGAGGTGGCGATGCTTGCGCTCAGCAACGCCATTCTGAGCGTGGGCACCAGGACAAGAGAACTGGGGAAGAGTACCCTGCTCGGCAAGAAAACCACGCAACATCTGAGAGATATACTCACCAGCCGAGTCAGCACGAAAAACACGAATAGGCGTGGAAAACTGGGTGTGGACCATGGCAGCAAATCGCTTGTATATAGAGAGAACCTCGCTGCGAGATTTCATAAAGTAGAGCCAAGTGTAGCGAGAGAAATCATCAATAAAAAGACATAGTAGCGATGACCACCTTTCGAAGCAAAGGGAGCAGGACCCCATACATCGGAGTGAACTAGATCGAAAGGACGCTGAGAGACTGACTCACTCGTAGGATAAGGTAACTGAGTTGTTTGCCAAGTCTACAACCATTACAATGTAAAGAAACATCACCAGAGACAGACCCTAAAACTCCTTGACGCACTAATGAAGACAAGCGAGAGCCACATATATGACCAAGTCGATGATGCCACTGTTGGAAGGACGCAGAAGAGGAGGCAGCAAGAGCATGAGGACTGGCGGGTGTGGTGGCAGCGGAAGGAACACGAAGCCAGTCAACCTCCCAAAGGCCCTGAGCATCACGGCGCCGAGGGCCAGCTCCAACTAGAGCCTGGGTGCGACGTCCTGAACAGAGCAAGAGTCGGTATCAAGAATAACACGACAACCAGAATCAGTAAGTTGAGCAGCGGAGAAAAGATTCATAGTAAGACGGGGAACATGAGAAACACTAGGAATAGAGAAAGATGGGGTAGAAAGAGTGCCACGACTAGCAACAGGAAGAGGTGTGCCATCGGCAGTGAGAACATTGACAGGATAATCAAGAGGTCGAATAGAAGACAGAGCAGAAGAATCAGAAGACATGTGAAAGAAAGCTCCCGAATCCAGAACCCACAGAGATGTACCTGACTGTGTAGGTGACGGTGACGGAGCAGCAGTAGTGGAAGCAGTCAGCGAGGCAACGGTGCCTGTCGAGGAAGAGCCTGAGGAAGCCAGCAGACGCTTGAGCCGCACAATGTCCAGATCAGTGAGTGACGAGCTCGGTGAAGGCGTACGACCCACTGTAGAGGAGCGACCCAAGTCACGCTCCTTCTTGAAACAGGTGGACACGAGGTGACCTGGCTTCTTGCAGTAGTCACAGAACATGCGAGGCCGACCCGCTCCTGCAGGGCGCCCGCCCATCCCCCTTGAAGGAGTGGGTAGGAGCGGTGGAGCAGACGACACAGGAGCACGGGCAGCAAGCACAGTGGGAGTCACAAGCAAACCGGCAGAACGGAGGCGAGTCTCCTCAGCACGAAGCTCTGCAAGTACCTCGGAGATGGGAACACGTCGACCACGGGCAAGCAAGTGAGCACGCCGAGCCTCAAACTCAGGACGGAGGCGAGATAGGAACTCATGGACACGCTGAAACTCCAAATCGGACCGGACTGTCTGACAGCAGCGACAAGTACCACAAACAACGGTCCTCAGAGAGTCGAGCTGACGCCAGATGGCAGAGCACTGTGAGTAGAACTCATCAACAGTAGAGTCTCCTTGCTGAAGATCATGCTCCTGACGGACCACAGATAGGTAAAGAGCATCAGAGTAGGCCTGGAGCTGGAGAGAGCTGGAGCGAGGAAAGAAAAGGCGTCGAGAGATCGTGCCACGAAGATATCGTAGAACACGGAGAAGGTGACTATAGTGGACAGAACTGGGAGCAGAGACGAACTGACTCAGAATGTGGACAGGATATGATATGTCTGGACGAGTGACTGCCAGATAGACAAGACTCCCAACAAGATGGCGATAGCATGTCGAGTCTGTGAGGGGATCACCATCAGTAGCACGAAGCTGAACATTGAGCTCCATAGGAGTCTCAGCAGTGCACTCATCACCAAGAGCGGCGCGAGCAAGAAGATCCTGAATATATTTTTTTGGGAGATATAGAAGCCATCAGAAGTCGAAGAAACCTCAATCCCAAGAAAATAGCGAAGAGGACCAAGATCTGACATCAGGAACTGCTCACGGAGGCGGGCCTTAACAAAGGCAATATACTCAGAGTCATCGCCAGTAATGATCATGTCATCAACATATAAGAGGAGGAGCGTCCGACCACGAGGTGAGGTGTGGACAAACAGCGCAGGGTCATGGTCGCTAGGCACGAAACCAGCGGCAGTCACCACAGAAGCGAAACGCTCAAACCAGGCGCGAGGGGCTTGTTTAAGGCCATAGAGAGAGCGCCGAAGACGACAAACCATACCATCAGGAACAGAGTACCCCGGTGGTGGCTGCATATAAACCTCCTCACGCAACTCACCATTGAGAAAGCATTCTGGACGTCAAGCTGAGACACAGACCAATGACGAACAGAAGCCACAGCGAGAAGAGTGCGAACAGTGGTCATGTGGGCAACAGGAGCGAATGTCTCATCATAATCGCGTCCCTGCTCCTGCTGAAAGCCACGAGCCACAAGACGAGCTTTGTAACGCTCAAGAGAACCATCGGAGCGAGTCTTGATCTTATAGACCCACTTGCAAGTGATGGGACGAACACCGGGAGGAGGGGAAACAAGATCCCACGTGCCAGTGCGCTCAAGGGCAGCAATCTCCTCAGCCATCGCAAGCTGCCATTCAGACTGAGCCATGGCATCACGGTAGGAAGTGGGCTCAGCAACAGCAGAAAGACCGTACTGGGAATCAGAATAGCGATCAGGAGACCGTAATGAGGTCCGAGAACGAAGGTTATGAACCGGTGTACACGGGGAAGGTGGCGCTCCGGAAGTAGAGGGCATGCCAGAGGGATCATCCTCAACACGAGGGCGACGAGTGTAGTGGAGAGGGAAGGGCGAAAGGGGAGGGCACACTGGAGGAGTAGGTGGAGAGGTAGGTGACAAGGGAGGAGAAGAGGGTGGTGTCGAAGGTGTATCAGAAACATGGGACTCGCCGGAGGTGGAGGTGGAGAAGGAATATGGGGCACAAGAGGAGATGTGTCAGGGAGTATAAGGAAGGAGATATCCTCAACTGAGAAGGTCGAGGCGGTAGGACGCGGATAGTAGGAACGAGACTCATCAAAAGTCACATCGCGGGAAATACGTAGCCGACGACTAACAGGATCCCAACATCGATAACCCTTGTGCTCATCACTGTAGCCAAGAAAACACACTCAACCGACTGAGCGGTCAATTTGGTGCGTTCGCGTGGAGCAAGGAGAACATAGCACACGCACCCAAACATGCGAAGAGCAGAGTAGTCAGGAGAACGACCAGAGAGACGCTCCATAGGGATACCACCCTGCAAGGCAGCCGAAGGCTGGATGTTGATAAGATAGGTGGATGCGGAAACAGCCTCAGCCCAAAGTGAGGAGGTAGAGAGGCAGCGATCATCATTGCACGAGCCGTCTCTAGGAGGTGGCGATGCTTGCGCTCAGCAACGCCATTCTGAGCGTGGGCACCAGGACAAGAGAACTGGGGAAGAGTACCCTGCTCGGCAAGAAACCACGCAACATCTGAGAGATATACTCACCAGCCGAGTCAGCACGAAAAACACGAATAGGCGTGGAAAACTGGGTGTGGACCATGGCAGCAAATCGCTTGTATATAGAGAGAACCTCGCTGCGAGATTTCATAAAGTAGAGCCAAGTGTAGCGAGAGAAATCATCAATAAAAAGACATAGTAGCGATGACCACCTTTCGAAGCAAAGGGAGCAGGACCCCATACATCGGAGTGAACTAGATCGAAAGGACGCTGAGAGACTGACTCACTCGTAGGATAAGGTAACTGAGTCTGTTTGCCAAGTCTACAACCATTACAATGTAAAGAAACATCACCAGAGACAGACCCTAAAACTCCTTGACGCACTAATGAAGACAAGCGAGAGCCACATATATGACCAAGTCGATGATGCCACTGTTGGAAGGACGCAGAAGAGGAGGCAGCAAGAGCATGAGGACTGGCGGGTGTGGTGGCAGCGGAAGGAACACGAAGCCAGTCAACCTCCCAAAGGCCCTGAGCATCACGGCGCCGAGGGCCAGCTCCAACTAGAGCCTGGGTGCGACGTCCTGAACAGAGCAAGAGTCGGTATCAAGAATAACACGACAACCAGAATCAGTAAGTTGAGCAGCGGAGAAAAGATTCATAGTAAGACGGGGAACATGAGAAACACTAGGAACAGAGAAAGATGGGGTAGAAAGAGTGCCACGACTAGCAACAGGAAGAGGTGTGCCATCGGCAGTGAGAACATTGACAGGATAATCAAGAGGTCGAATAGAAGACAGAGCAGAAGAATCAGAAGACATGTGAAAGGAAGCTCCAGAATCCAGAACCCACAGAGATGTACCTGACTGTGTAGGTGACGGTGACGGAGCAGCAGTAGTGGAAGCAGTCAGCGAGGCAACGGTGCCTGTCGAGGAAGAGCCTGAGGAAGCCAGCAGACGCTTGAGCCGCACAATGTCCAGATCAGTGAGTGACGAGCTCGGTGAAGGCGTACGACCCACTGTAGAGGAGCGACCCAAGTCACGCTCCTTCTTGAAACAGGTGGACACGAGGTGACCTGGCTTCTTGCAGTAGTCACAGAACATGCGAGGCCGACCCGCTCCTGCAGGGCGCCCGCCCATCCCCCTTGAAGGAGTGGGTAGGAGCGGTGGAGCAGACGACACAGGAGCACGGGCAGCAAGCACAGTGGGAGTCACAAGCAAACCGGCAGAACGGAGGCGAGTCTCCTCAGCACGAAGCTCTGCAAGTACCTCTGAATGGGAACACGTCGACCACGGGCAAGCAAGTGAGCACGCCGAGCCTCAAACTCAGGACGGAGGCGAGATAGGAACTCATGGACACGCTGAAACTCCAAATCGGACCGGACTGTCTGACAGCAGCGACAAGTACCACAAACAACGGTCCTCAGAGAGTCGAGCTGACGCCAGATGGCAGAGCACTGTGAGTAGAACTCATCAACAGTAGAGTCTCCTTGCTGAAGATCATGCTCCTGACGGACCACAGATAGGTAAAGAGCATCACCAGAGGGCTGATAGCGCTGACAAAGATAAGTCCACATAGCAGGAGCAGTGCCTAATCCCATGAACTCAGAAACAAACTGAGGCAGAACACTAGCAGTGAGAACAGCAGCAGCACGGGCATCATCATTGCACCACTGAGTGTAAGCAGGGGCATCATCATTGCACTGAGTGTAAGCAGACAGATCATCCCGGTAAATAGAAAGGGACTCAGAATAATCCGATACCTGCTGGTCGTAGGCTTGAACTGCATGATCATCAGCATCCTTTGCAGCATCCCGATCAGCCTGAGAAGCATCAGCAGCAAGAACAGGTGGGACCGGTGGAGTAGTAACCACAGGAGCAACGGGGCATGGCGGACAAGAGACCTCGCCAGAGAGAACGCCCCACAAGAGGAGGCCGCGCATGTGGATACGCATAAAACCCACGAACTCAGCATAGTTGGGGCCATCAAAAATCACAGAGCACCGAGGAACAGCAACATAGCCCGACGGAGACATCGCGGGCTCTCTGTTTTTTTTTCTTTTTTTTCAGATTTTTTTTTTTGAAGTCAACTGAGGAGAGAGAAAATAGATCTCAACCTGCCAGATCGATCCAGATGGAGCAAGGCTTGCAGCGCTCGAGCACGAACGCAAGGGAGAGCAGCGTGAGGCGAGCCGTGGAGCAAGGTTCCTGCACAGGGGCGAGAGGATACGCACCTAGGCCAGCCGGACCCGGCCGGAAACAGCGGCCGGCAATGAAGGACGCCGGCGGCCGGCAAGGATGCGGCCCGCGAGCAGAGCAGCGGCCGGCAAGGATGCGGCCCGCGAGCAGCAGCCTGCAGGGACGGGCGAGCAGAGTCCGGCGGCGGCCGGGCAGCGGCAGCAGGCCGGTGAGAGCGGCGGCAGGCCGGGCAGCGACGGGTCGCGGAAGCAGTGACGGACTGCAGCAGAGCTGTAGCGACGGGTCGCGGAAAGCTCAGGAAGAAGGCCGGCAGGTCGGGGAAGCAGCGACGGTCGGGGACAATGGACTACACGCGCGGAGTTGCAACGCGCCGGGAGGAGGAGAGCAACCAGTGCTCTGATATCATGTTGTGGAATGAACAACTGTATTCCAATGGGGGCCAGAGGCTAGTACATATACAAGTGTGAGATGAACAGTAAACCTATACACAAACACATCTAACATTAGTAACAAGACAGGATAAAATACCTATTGTACCGGCTTTGAAACGCACAAGCACATTGTTAAAAGAAATAGCTCTACAAAGTTGAGCGTTAAGAGTGTGATGAGCTCCAGTTCTGTCAGATTAAGCTGTATCTACGCAAGCTGTGACACTGGCAGCGTAAAGCATAGCTCAGGTTTGTGCGTGGCTGTGCGCTGCTACACAGTTGGCCTGATAACCATTTTGTACTTGTGAAAAACTCATTTCTGGGTTCCTCTTACAATCTTGGTTGTGTTAATATACTGTAAGGCTGTCGGTCACGATTGTCGGCTACAAAGTGGTGCACTGCACAAACATGTTGGTTTCTATGGCTATGTTTGCATAAATTTCCGTATTATCCAAGGTGTTTCTTATAGTGCCCGTTATAGGTTTGCAAATATATGTAGACAGGAATTTTGTGATTAGTAGCAGTAAGGAACTGGTGGCTTAACTTGACCTGTTGCCAAAGATCAAGAGCTGGAGCACCACTCTACAGGAAAAATGCAGGAATCGATTCCTGCATTTTGCAGCTCGCTAGTACACGAATCTGGCATCTCGAGTAGATAGCAAAGCAGCTGCTTTCTCCCTTCAAGCCTTGGCCTCCAATCCACCATTCCCCGGCTTGATTTATACGCTAACTATCCTTTATTCCGACTTTGTTCCTTATTTATTCTGTTTATCGACGCATTCGGGGTTCAGCTGGGTTAACAGCAGACGGCCCTCTCTATTCCCCATCAGCGACGAACGGTGGGATGCATCCAAGCCACCGCTGTCTTTAGATCTCATATATACCAAGCAAATTTGAGCTTCAGATTTGTGAATTCATAGATGATTTGTGATTTTGTGAATCCATCTATCAACGATTTGACTCTTGACTCTTGAACCTCCATGCTTTCTCTGGGAAGCCCCGGAGATTACGCAAGTTCAGCACAGAGGTCCTCACTGATAGATGAGTTCACATATCACTTCCTTCATAGTTGCATACCAGGAAGGAGATGTGATCTAGTGCCGTGACTCCAAGCCAGCCACCCAACTCTGCCATGCTCTGCAACGCAACACCCTTGAGAGTAGTCCTTCGCGAGTTGGAGCGTCTCATTTTGTATGAAATCTGAATCACTTTTTTCTCCAGATTTCATACAAACGATGTCATCTTGTGAGTGCATTTTCTTCAGAGTACTCCCAAAGACCCAAAAGGGTACGCTGTTGATGACCATCCAGGGGTTGCAGCTGTACACTTCAGGTGGCTTGTTTGAAATGAATAATGACATCTTCACATACTTCTGAAGGTTATGGCCTATCACCTGTTTTACTTCTGAATTTTTGTTCACTCATTTTGTCAGATCAAGCTCTGTTTTTTTTTACCGGATGAAAATTAAGTACCCTCGCCTCTAGCACTATAGGGCACCATAAGAAATAGAGAAAAATAAATAAATCTTCGCAGCAGGAAAACGCCGGGGCAAGCAGGCTAGTATGCATACAGTGATATACAAGTCAAGACCACGCGCACAAAGTTCTTCACACACCAACCATTACCAACACATATCACACGTAGGAGCATTCAACATCCGAGCATATACACGGCTCAGTAGATCGTATCCATGGCTAGAGAACAGCGTTGTCCATCTGGCTAGCTAGCAGTCTGGTGGCGTGGTGAGGCCGCATTTGGCCGGCAGCTCCATCGCCCGCTTGGGGTCGATGTTGTAGAGGTTAAGCCAGGGTGAGTTCTTGTAAGAGCAGAGGCACTTGAGGTCCGCCTTCCCCAGCGTCGCGCAGCACTCCGCCGACGGCTCCGGCGTCAGGTCCGTCGTCGCCGCCGCCGCGGGCTGGCACGCCATGAAGTCGTCGTTGCTCATGTCACACACCGCGTGCGCGGGCAAAGGCGCCGCGGCGAGAGCCACCGCGAGGACCAGGAGCGCCGCTAGCGCCAGCGTCTTCTTGCTGGCCATGTCGCGCGCGCAGGACGAACTATAGAGCTCCTGGATGGGGGTTTGGGAAGCTCGATCAGCTTGGTGCTGCTGGAATGATTATGCTAGCTAGGATGTTGTTCAAGCTGTGTTGCGCATGGAGGGGTATTTATATCGCGGGGAATCACAAGTGCTAGGTGCAAAACATCCATCAGGACGTACTCGTATGTCACTAACCAGCCCGTGAAGCTCTCTTGTTTGCTTGTCCCCTCTCTCAGATGGATGTTAGTGCGTTCACCTGGGCTGAGGATCAGGTTCACGGCAGTGGCGGACCTAGGATTTTGGCACTGGGTATGCCGTACAAAAATTTTGTCGGCCATTTCAATAAAGTATATGTACCAATTTAATAAATTTTCATCCGGTGAAGGATTTGAAGCGGCGGCAGCCTTTTTGCTGCGTGTTTCTGAAAAAGAGATGCAATATCCCCACTTCTCTTCATAACTGAAAAATCAGGAAAATAAATATATGAGTACAACAATTGGCTCATCATATATTACATAGTTATACAATAATCATATGTGATGCATCAAAACATGCAGATTGCCGTGCAACCTATCGCCCTGTCTTCGCTCTCGTAAATTCCTGATGATCGGTGAAATACATACTTGGTTTGTGGTTGTCGGCTAGACGACGAAGGAAGAACGGCGTGGCGTGAAGTCTGACCGGCCGCCGGCGTCAAGTCACCGATCGATTCCCGGAAGCAGTACTTGCTGGGCATCACACAAATTAGCAGAGATGAGAAATAAATGACGATTCATGATTCAGCTAGCTACTTAGTGTATATGATCGATCGATCAAAGGGAGACATACCTGTGGATGAGTAGATCGATCGACCAACGCAGCCACGGCGCAGGTGAGTTCCGCTCGACCTGGCGGCGGATGCTAACTCCGCGGCACGATCCCGTGCGGACTGCTGCGTGATAGTTTTTTTTTTCCGAATCGATCGTATAGCTGCCTAATACAAGTACGTATGTGGGCTGGGCTGCAGGGTATGCCGTGGCCCACCCGGCATACCCTGTAGGTCCGCCACTGGTTCACGGGCGACGCCGTGGCCGGCAACTTGTGGCTGACAGCCTTTCTTCCCCGATTTGCTGACACAGTACGACAAGTGCATCTGTATGATCCGCCCCGGACGATCAGTTTGGTTTCTTGGTTCCAAATGGTGATAGGCTAGCTAGCATGCTCTCGGTGCTCAGTCACGAGAGTTTGTCCTGATAGGTACGTGACTGTACTTCTGGCAGTGATTGACGGCCAACGACGAACAGACACTGTGGGTGTGTTTGGTAGGGCACGAAGTCCCCAAACAGGCCTGGATGCAAAAACGGCCCGCTGGAGATCGCGGCGAGTTTCCTGGCCGTCGTCGGGTTCCTCGGCGAACGATCGCCGCGTGCCGCGTGAACAAGGACCTCGATCCGGCCGTGCCTGCGCGCGGCGCGGAAGGAATTTTTGAATCCTCACCTACCTCACCGGCTCGCGCTGTTGGATGCTCAACACCTGGCAAATCTGCCACCATTGATGGAGGCAAGGTGGTTGTGCACTCCGGACAGGCGCCTTCGAAGAAGACAAACCCGCCTGCCGCTTCTACAAGCTTCATCGCGCAGCCGAGGCGTGCGCCGCCTAGGGTTTCTGCCCCAACTGCCCCGCGCCTCTGCTGGATCCGGCGGGATCTCTTCGTCCTCCGCTCCTTCACGCCCCTCGATTGCTACCCCGCTGAGCTCGCTGATACCATCCACCACAAGCCCCACGAACTCAGCGTGTCCAAGGATCTCTGGGGGCTTGACGGCTTCCGTGCTACCTTTGCGGAGGTGGTCAAGCGGCCGCCGATGGCGGGTGTTGGTCCTCCTCAGGGTGGTCGTGGGGGTGGACGTCCGCGCCAGCAGCGTCCTCCTGCCCCGCGTCCGATTCAACGCGCGGCGGTCCCGGTCCAGCTAGTCCAACAACAACCGGTCCGTCAAGCTCCAAATCCGCAACCGATCCAACGCGCCCCGCAGGTTCAGCCTCCCCCACCCGCTCCTATTGCTGCTGCCGTGTTACCTGTGGAGCAAGTTCTGGATCCCCGATATGCTGGCATGGTATGTTTCAACTGTGGTGAACCAGGGCACTTCGTGGGAAACTGTATCAAACCGAAGTTATGCTTCATCTGCAATGGTGATCACCCTGTAAATAACTGTCATGCCTGGGTTAACCTTCACCCTGTAGCCACTTTCTTCGGCAGTTCGGCTTCTGGACTTGGATTTTACCACGTTGAGGTCCCCTCTGAAGCAGAGACCAGATGGCTTAACTTCAAAAACTGTGGTCTCGTGTCGATTAGGCAGGGAGTGGTTACTATGTCAGAATTGGAGCAGAAATTGTCCAACATCTTCTGTAAGCAGAAAGTCTGGCCGTGGCAGATGAGAGAGGTTGATGACAAGTCCTTTGTGGTTAGATTCCCCCCATGGAAGAATGTCTCTGAGCTAATTGAATTACCCACCTTCGCTCTAGAAGAGGGTGGTGCTACTGTCAAGATAACGAAATGGGAAGGACATGTGGATGCCTTTGGAGAGTTGAAAGAAGCTTGGGTTCAAATTGAAGGCATTCCTTCCAAGTGGTGTGCATGGAAAGTGTTTGCACAGGTTGCTTCCTTCTTTGGCATCCTGACTGATGTGGACTGGGCAGGCCTCTTCAAGAGCTTTTACAAACAAGTGAGAGTTAAGATTGCTTGCAGAGATCCCACCAGAATCCCTTTCGAGAGAATGGTGGAGATGAAGAAGAAGCTCTATGTTCTAGGCTTCACTGTTGAAGGCTATGAGCAAGTCGATGAGGATGCTTACGATGATGTTGAAGATATTGAAGTTGAAGACAATGGTAAATTCGATGGCCTTGATGATGGGATTACTCCTACTAATTCTGCCTCTATGGAAACAAGCTCGACTACCCCTGCAGCCAAGTCTACAACTAGCAACCAATCCAAGCACACTAGAACTGTGGGTGTCTCGACTTGTCAAAATTTTCACCCAGACTATCTTGCCGAGGCTGTCATTCCTGTGGTAGCTGCTGATTACGGACAAAACATTGTCACCCCTGATAAAACAGTTGATGGATCTCAGCCTGAAGATGTGGGTCTTATGACCAAAACTCCTACGCTGGAACAACTGATGGCTATCTCTGAGAATGATATCGAAGGTAGTGCTTTTGTCCCAGCTCCATGTACCCATGATCAAACTCCAAACCAAATATACTGCTCTATGCTTCTGAATGAGATGGACCTTCAGGAATCTGATGATGATGAGCAAGCTCAGGAATGCTCTGATGCTCAGGAAGGCAAGCAGCTGGAGACGGATATGATCCATAAGCTCCATCTCGATGATGTCAAAATGAATCTGCAAACCCTGCTCCAACAAGCTGCTGAAAACTCGACTCCTACCAAAACCAAGACTCCACCTCGTGTTGAACAGAAATGGGGCCCTGTTCTCGTCACTAAGAGGATCACCAGGAACCAAGGAAACGTTAGCATTCTCGATAAAGCAGAGGAATACAAAAAACGCAGGAATCTTGAGGTTCCCCCTACCTTTAAAGGTAACTCTTATGCCAACATCCCAATTGATCACCTTTCTTCAGTTGCTGATCATATTGATATACATATTGGTGATGCTGAATCGAATAACCTTTCTACTATTCAAACCCTGGTTGACCAGGAAATGCTCAATTGTCATGAGTTTGCTTTACAGCACCCTACCACAGTTTTACCTGATAACATTTTTGAAGATTCAAACCTTGGTATTGGATCTATCCTGGAACTCAATAATAACACTTCTAGTAAGCCTTACGGCAGTGGAATCAACCAAAACAATCATATTATTAAATGATAGGTTTCGTTTGGAATACTAGAAGTATGGGTAAACTAGGACAGACCCTCCGTGTTGCCGATTTACTTGCTGAACACAAAGTTGACTTTGTGGGACTGCAAGAAACAAAGAAAGAAAACTTTTCTGATGCTACTCTTAAAATTCTGTCAGGCAATTCTGATTTCGTTTGGTCTTGCCTACCTGCCACTAATACTGCAGGTGGGATTTTAGTTGGAGTTAATGCAGAAAAGTTTGAGATCATCGGCTTTACAGCCTTTAAGTACTGTCTTGTTGCTGTTGTTAAGAACAGAAAAGATGGTTTCATCTGGCGTCTTATAGTAGTTTATGGTACTGCTTACGCAGAGTTAAGGTTGAATTCATAGCTGAACTACACGATGTCATGGAAAAAGATAATTACCCTACTTTGCTAAGTGGCACTTTAACTTAATTAGAGATGCCTCTGAGAAGAATTCTGGTAATATTAACAATCGTTGGGCTTTCCTTTTCAACGATTGGATTAATAGATGGGGTCTTATAGATTTTAAAATCTGTAATAGAAGCTACACCTGGGCCAACAATCAGTCTAACTTAATTATGGCGGCTATTGATAAAACTTTTGCCTCTACCTCTTGGGATGCTCACTTCCCCCTTACCACTGTAAGGGCCTTGCCAAGGATTGGAAGTGATCACACACCCCTTTTAATTGATACTCATGAGATTATTCCCCCTTTTGAGAGAATTTTTCGCTTTGAAAAATGGTGGCTTGACCAACCTGGCTTTATAAATTTGTTGAAAAAATCTGGAATGCTCCCTGCCCACACAATGTTGCCATTGATGTGTGGCAATTTAAAATCAGGAAATTGCGTCAGGCTCTCCGTGGTTGGAACTCAAACGAAGAGGCTGCCCTCAAAAAACGTAAAAAAAATCCTGTCTCAAGAATTTGACATTTTAGATGTCTTTTCTGAACAAAATAATCTAACTTCGGTGGAACAGGAGAGACTGAAAATCATTACTGATGAACTGAATGAGATTTCAAAAAAAGAGGAAACCAAGATGTGGCAACGTTCCAGAGAAAGAAATATTCTAGAAGGAGATAAAAACACTGCTTATTTTCATGCCGTCGCCAATCAAAGACGTAGGAAACAAACCTTGGTTGAACTGGAAGGACCGTACGGTCCGGTCTATTCAACTGATGAAATGTTGGATGTTGCTACTGATTACTATAAAAACCTTTTTGGGTCTGAACCCAGGCTTCCCATCTCTCTTACTGATAACTTTTGGGAAGACTCCGACTTAGTGACGGGTGAAGAGAACAATTCTTTAGAACTACCTTTCTCTGAAACTGATGTTAAGGATGCCATCTTTGGCTCCTATGCAGCTGGTGCACCCGGTCCCGATGGCTTTTCCTTCTTATTCTACCAGAAATTTTGGTACTTGATTAAGAAGGAAGTGATGGCTTTAGCCACTGCCTTTCATGATAAATCTCTAGATGTAAAACGTCTCAATTTTTCGATCATTACCCTGATTCCTAAGGAACCAGATGCTAAAGTAATGAAGAAATTTCGTCCCATCAGCTTGGGGAATTGTATCTTAAAAATTTCACCAAGATCCTCACCAATAGGATTACTCCTATTGCGGATAGAATTATCTCTTCTAATCAAACTGCCTTTATCCGTGGCCGGTATATTTTAGAGAGTGTAGTGTGTGCTCACGAAATACTACATGAGGTTAAAAAATCTGGCCAACATGGTTTAGTTTTGAAACTAGACTATGAGAAAGCTTACGACCGTGTCAACTGGGATTTCTTGGAAGAAATGCTTATCTCTAGAGGATTTGGATCCTATTTCATTTACTGGATCAAAAGTGTTCTAACTGACAGTTCTTTCTGCGTTAGGATCAACAATCGTAATGGTAGGTACTTGGTTGCCAGTAGAGGTCTTAAACAAGGTGATCCTTCCTCCCCCATCCTTTTTAATCTAGTAGCGGATGTTTTTTCCAAAATGCTTCAGAAAGCTACTCGTGCCAATCTCATCCGTGGTTTGGTTCCCCATATTGTACATGGGGGTGTCGTCAGCTTACAATATGCTGACGACACCATCCTTTTCCTTGAGGAAAAGGAGGAATATGCTCGACATCTGAAGTGGATTCTTTCCTGCTTTGAGAATCTCTCTGGCATGAAGATTAATTACAACAAAAGTGATCTTCTTGCTATTAATGTGGAAATAGAACAGTTGAATAAGTATGCTCAGATCTTCTGTTGTAAGTCTAGTGAGTTCCCCTTTAAATACTTAGGGGTTCCACTGCATTATACGGAATTAAGAAAAGAAGACTTGCAACCTATCATTGATCGTATTATCAAACGTATTAGTGGCTGGATGGGGAGATTACTCTCCTATGCTGCTAGACTGACCCTACTTAAAGCCTGTCTAGCTAGTATTCCAATGTACCTGATGTCTGTCTTGAAATTCCCTAAATGGGCCATTCGTGCCATTAACTCTCAAATGAGTCACTTCTTTTGGGATAATTTTGGGGATAAACATAGATACCACCTGGCTAACTGGGGTTTGGTATCTCAGATGAGGGAATTTGGAGGTTTGGGGGTCCATGACATGCGTGAATTTAATCTGTGCTTGTTAGCAAGTTGGATTAAAAGATATAACCTGTCTGAGAACAAAACCTGGAAACAGATTGTTGACTTTAAATACAACACTGCCGCCCCTAACATCCTCTGGATCGATGACAAAAACACATCCCCTTTTTGGAAAGGAGTGATGTGGGCCGTTAAGGCTGCTAAAATTGGCTATCGTTGGAATATAGGTAGAGGTACGCATGTTAACTTTTGGGAAGATATATGGTTTGGCCACTGTAGCTTGGCTACGCTTTATTGGGACCTTTATTTTATTGTTAATGAGAAGAACATCACGGTGGCGAATGTTTGGGACGGTACCAATCTCAAACTCACTTTTCGCCGTACTGTGGATGTTAATCTCATGGATTTATGGTATGAACTTGTGGACATTGCAAAAACCATCGTCTTTACAGACGAACCTGATAAACCGATTTGGATGTACCACCCATCTGGGGAATACTCTGTTAACTCCTTTTATGCAATCTTAAATAACCCTGGTGTGACCCCAGTTCATACTCCTGCTTTGTGGAATATTACTGTTCCTCCAGGATCCATGTGTTCCTTTGGCTGTTTAGCAAAAACAAACTACTTACTCGAGACAACCTAGCCAAGCGACGTACGTTCAGGACATGACTTGTGTTTATTGCTCTGAACTTGAAACTTCTCAGCATTTGCTTTGCTCCTGTACTGTTGCTTCGATTATATGGAGGTCTTTGTCTGATATAAATGGCTTTAGCATTGGAACTGACTTTGAGTCTATTGCTAGACTTTGGATTGCTCCTAAAAACTTTGGTCATGTGAATATGATATCAACTGCCACCTTATGGTGTTTATGGACTCACCGTAATGAAATATGCTTCCAGGGTCGTCAATGGAGAAACATTCAAGAAATCTGGGACAGAGTGGTCGCCACCGTTCTCAGATGGGCAATACTCTGCAAACCTGCACTGAAGCTGATGTTGATGAACTTCGTCAGAGATATGGAAAGGAAACAAGAAGAATTACTGCGGATCGCTTGGTGCTGACGTCTCGCTCGGGGGATTGGACTCCAGAGGAACTGCATCAACAACTCCTCACCACCAACTGGTACTCGCCGTCCGAAACCTCCGTGCCGCTGCCTGTCTTCCTGGGAGCCAAACGCAAAGCTCCTGACGTCTAGACTGCTCCTTGGTTGACTCAAAAAACCTAAAAACGCATAGCGTTTGGTTCCCCCTTGAAGGGCTTGTAATAAATTGCACTTTTCATTTGGACCCTTCTGTGCTTGGCACGAATCTGGGAACATGCTAGACATGTGCTGTGTTGTTCGTTGGTTTCATGTCAATGGAACTGGGGGGCAACCCCTATCTTTTCCAAAAAAAAAAAATGGCCCGCTTGGATGCCCACGGGGTGGCTTGGACTGAGCTCGCACGAACCTTAACCCAGCCCTCAGTCACGCCCTGGAGGAACGCTTGATTTGGCCGTTTTTTTAGACCCACCCTGAGCACAGCACAGTGGAGCCAAAGTCGGGGCGCGCGGAGCCGCGGGGGATGCAGCCATGAATCTGACGGGAGATGAAAAATTGGTGCGGGCGTATGGCGCGAAGTCTACTCTCACCTCCTTTCGTGGGCTGTCACCGCAAGAGAGAGAAGCGACCACATTATTTCGGCTTTAAGGTGCAGGCGCAAGCGGCGGCGAGTTAGATCTAGCGGCGAGGCAATCAACGGCGACAACAGTAGCGGCGTTGAACAAGATCTGTCTCTTCTACGGCTCTTCGGCAGTTGGTCTTCTCTTCTCCCATGGCGGTAAGAAGTACTCCCCCTCCCCCACCCCCAGGTAGAACTTGCACATCAGATTAGCATCCCTGGCCATGGATCTTACACTAGAACGTAGCTTCTTGATTTCGGTTGTGGTCTTATTTGTCCTCTGCCTCGATTTCTCTAGGACGGACCAACTCGTATGCCGCTCATCATTTAGGCCGCAACACTTATAGCTGTGATACAGGCTTGGATCATGTTAGTCCATCACAAAGCAGTACGCCGCAACTATAGGGGTGTTATCAGATATGGTCCTTTGTTCCCCCGAGATTAGGAGAGGATTGCTAATCTGAACTACATCTACAACAACAACAACGATGTGGAGGGTGTGAACATGCTGCGAATGGGCAGAGCTCCCTTTTGCAAGCTTGTGGAGACGTTTCGGACCAGGGGTTTGCTGAAAGATAGCATCCACACCTCTGTAGAAGAGCAAGTGGCAATGTTTCTTCATGTTGTTGGTCACAACCAGAGGTTCCGAGTGATTCACAACACTTTCAGGAGATCTAGTGAGACTATATCTCGCTATTTCAAGCAAGTCTTGTACGCTGTTGGAAAGCTCAGAGAAGCGATGATCAAGCCACCAACTGGACAAACTCCACCGAAGATACGGAACAGCACAGGTGGTACCCATACTTCGAGGTGAGAAAATCAGATCTCATTGTTCTTGCTAACATACAGAACAAATTGTGCATCTATATAGTGTTAACCTAACACAATGTCTATGCCAACATGATTGTATTGGTACAATTGATAGCACTCATGTGACTGCTTGAGTTCCAAGGTTAGAGTCTGCTGCGTATAGAGGTAGAAAGCATTACACAAACCAGAATGTGCTTGCTGTTGTCGATTTCAACATGAAGTTCACATATGTGCTAGCTGGTTCGAAATGATCTGCCCATGATGCAACCATTCTTGCTGACAGCATGAGTCGACCGGATGGGATCAACATTCCGAATGGCAAGTTTTACCTGGGAGATGCAGGTGCTTGTCGCCCAGGTGTTCTTCCACCCTTCAGGGGTACCAAGTACCACCTGAACAAGTTCTCCTCAAGGAAATATCCCAAGAAGGCGAAGGAATTGTTCAACCTGCGACACTCAAGTCTTAGGGTGACAGTTGAGAGGGTATTTGGTGCTCTGAAGAACAAGTTCAAGATACTCGATCAGAAACCACTAGTACAGAACGACACATCAGATACCCCTCTATGGCAACGGCGAGAGTTAAGCGACGGAAGAATGAGCTCCGCGCGCTTCCGTGAGTACGCGCGCGCTAGTCAGTCGATGGGCCCGACACAATGGTAACGGAGGGCGAAAAGATCTCCGTTGCTCATATCTGGGCAACGGAGGAAAAAATACCTCCGTTGCCGATATGACCACATCAGAAACGGAGATCGGTCTATCTCCGTTTCCCATGTGAAGGCCCATTAAGCGGTGCCGGTATTAATATCTTCCACTCCAGTGTGTCTCACTCTCACTCTCATAGTCTCACTCTCCCCAGTTCCTAACCCTAGCCGCACACGCTCTCCTCCTACTTCACCCATCGATGGCGAACCCCTCCGGCGCCGACGAAAGTCAGGATGGAGCATCTTCCTCCTCCCACCCTCCGAGGCGCAGCCCGGATCTCCCCTACAACTGGGGCGAGATCCCCGGCGACTGCGGTCGCCAGTTCATTCGGAGCCGTCAAATTCCATCCGGATCCACGGCGGCGGCGGCCACCGACGCCCGGATCTCGTCCTCCTCGGACGATGAGGACGAGGATCTGGAGGTCGGTATCCTCCTCTCTCGCGCCCCCTTTGAGCGCGAGCGTGCCGACTGTGTCATTCGGGCGTCTGCGATGCAGAGAGCTATCCGCATCTCCGGCGCCGAGCACGCGATAGAAGCCGCCGAGGAGGTGTTGTTCCAGACGCAGCTCCGGGCGGCCATACACCGTTCTCTTCTCCCTGGCCAGGGCCCTGGGCCAGATACGGCGGTGGAGGAGGAGGAGGAGGACGCTCCGGTGTTCGAGCAGGATGAGGTCTCCTCTGACGTCTCCTCTGGCAGTGGCTCCGGCGCCGACGCCTGGGACGCAATCCGCGACGGAAAGCGACCCCGACTCGCCTAAGGTAAATGACCGCTCTTTTTACTATGTATTTGCTCTGTTAGAGTATTTATTTAGCTTGGTTTGCGCTGTTTTGTAGCTCTGTTTAGCTATGTATTTGCTCTGTTAGCTACTTAATTATTTAGATCGGTTTGCTCTGTTAGTTAGCTCTGTTCAGCTATGTATTTGCTTTGTTAGAGTATTTATTTAGCTTGGTTTGCTCTGTTTTGTAGCTCTGTTTAGCTATGTATTTGCTCTGTTAGCTACTTAATTATTTAGATTGGTTTGCTCTGTTAGTTAGCTCTGTTCAGGTATGTATTTGCTCTGTTAGAGTATTTATTTAGCTTGGTTTGCTCTGTTTTGTAGCTCTGTTTAGCTATGTATTTGCTCTGTTAGCTACTTAATTATTTAGATCGGTTTGCTCTGTTAGTTAGCTCTGTTCAGCTATGTATTTGCTCTGTTAGAGTATTTATTTAGCTTGGTTTGCGCTGTTTTGTAGCTCTGTTTAGCTATGTATTTGCTCTGTTAGCTACTTAATTATTTCAATCGGTTTGCTCTGTTAGTTAGCTCTGTTCAGCTATGTATTCGCTCTGTTAGAGTATTTATTTAGCTTGGTTTGCTCTATTTTGTAGCTCTATTCAGCTATGTATTTGCTCTGTTAGACTATTTATTTAGCTTGGTTTGCTCCGTTTTGTACCTCTGTTCAGCTATGTATTTGCTCTGTTAGAGTATTTATTTAGCTTGGTTTGCGCTGTTTTGTAGCTCTGTTTAGCTATGTATTTGCTCTATTAGCTACTTAATTATTTAGATCGGTTTGCTCTATTAGTTAGCTCTGTTCAGTTATGTATTTGCTCTGTTAGAGTATTTATTTAGCTTGGTTTGCTCTGTTTTGTAGCTCTGTTCAGCTATGTATTTGCTCTGTTAGAGTATTTATTTAGCTTGGTTTGCTCTGTTTTGTAGCTCTGTTCAGTTATGTATTTGCTCTGTTAGAGTATTTATTTAGCTTGGTTTACTCTGTTTTGTAGATCTGTTTAGCTATGTATTTGCTTTGTTAGCTACTTAATTATTTAGATCGGTTTGCTCTGTTCAGCTATGTATTTGCTCTGTTACTTATTTAGATCCGTTTGCTCTGTTAGCTGCTTGGTGGGTGCTTGGTGACGATGCTGCTGCTGTGAAGACCTAGCAGCGGGGCTCCATACACTGTGCCGTCACCAGGAGCAGTACATTTTGCGCAGCAGGATGAAGACAGTAGATGTTCATCTGGCGGTCATGAAGACATAGGAGCATAGCTCCAGCCACGCGCACTGATGAACTTTTGTATAGCAGGGCGTACAGGAATACGGTGACGACCGGGCGGCCGTCTAGTCGCATGGAGCAGGGCTCCATCGACGGCACAGCCCGTCACCGTGTTTTTTTTTGTTTTCCTGTAACCCTTATCGGAAACGGTGATTAGCAAAACTCCGTGTCTAATGTTAAAGATATCAGAAACGGTTTATCACCTCCGTTGCCATTGAGCTCTTCACATCAGTGACAGGGTCGGGGACACGGACCCTTTCTCCGTTGCCGATGAGGTTTTTGGCCCGTTTCCGATGTGTCGTTCTGTACTAGTGAACCTTTCCACCCCTTCGACACCCAAGTTAAGCTGGTTCTTGCCTGCTGCATTTCATAACTGGATCTTAGGGTGGGGTATTGATGAGTACTTTCCGGACGAGGATGATGTCACACCTGATGATGATGATGATGATGATGATGTTGGCCATGGTGTTGAAGCTCACAACCAAGAAGCTTGGAAGAACAAGAGGCTGGAGTGGGCTGCCGCAATGTAAAAAAAGGGATGTGCTTCAAGCTCAAGCGCACAGTCGTCAGAGTAGTGCTGATGTTCAAGTGCTAGAGATCGGGCAGAGGATTATAGTAGAGATGTGCTTTATGCTGTGATACAACTCATGATAATTGACCACTATGTTGATCTCTAGTGGAATGTTTTTGGCCCTGCTACTGCTACAACTCCTGAGTGTTTTTGTATCCCTGAAATTTAGTAGAATGACTTGCAGAACTTCTGTAATCTCTTTGTTTATCTGTTTAGGCCTCGCAACTAGCAGGCATACAAAAGCTTTTGGCACCATTAGTAGGTTAGTGCATGCTTCAGAAGTTCACCTGCCAACGCTTTCTGGTGACTCGAAATAACATGGCCTTGATCTGATATAATATGGTAGTGCGTTTGCCTGCTGGATAAGATGGGGGAGAGTATTAACGTTCCCGCTTTAGTTAGAGTTTGTTTCTGATATAATGATCTCTGATTTGTACTATGTTTCTTTCCGTTAATAGCCTGCGCCCTGGTCGAAATGCCTTAGTGCAATGAGAGCTTCATAAGCTCTATGTCAAGTGAGCTTCCCAACCTGCCGGGAGACCAAAGAAAACAGGGGCCCAAAATAAAATTCCTCAAAATCCTATCGGATCTCACTCTCCTCTCTCACATCCTAGCGTGCTAGACCAACCTAGAGGCGGGATGGGCAATGGCGTGGCGGACGAGTGTCAGGATACTGACACTGTTCACTATCTAGTTGACGACCTCGCTGACGGAGAGATACCTTGGTGGATGATTGAAGATGAAATGAAGGGGAGATGGATTTCATCAACGGCTACGATAAAACCTACTTGACGGCTACCTGCTACATCGTAACGAAATCCATAGGTGGCAATGAGTCGATTCGATACATAGTGCAGCATCGGTTCAATTCATCCGACAGCAAAAGCGAACCAATACTACTTTGGTTCACTTCCAACTTCGATTGTTGCAATAAAACAACGTTTCCTCAACTTCATGCAGACATGTAAAGAAATGAAACAGTGGGCCCGACATGCCATCAGTGGGCCAATATATCTGTCCAAACCCTCACATACTCACATAGTAGCAAAACTAGATGGATTCATACTACACTTTTTTTCTTTCTTTGAAGCGACTCAACATAGTGGATGGTCTAACGCAGTTGTCCGCTTGTGCCGGCTATAAAGCCTGCCTTTCTGTAATCGGAAACAATCCCTCAATTTGTGGTGTAGTTATGGTATAGTAGCGTATCTAGATGAACTTGTATGTGAATTACGCGTCTCTAAAATACAAGTATGCTTCTCTCATTCGTGAGATCGTGAATCCCTTGTTGAGTTTCCACCACCTGATAGGACTAGTTGAGCCTATAAATTGGTATCAGAGCAGTTGATTTGCGGGAGGCTAGAGAGGCTGGTTCAGATCTCTGGTAAAATCCCACCATCCTCTCCATTCTCGCGACGGCGGGGTGTTTATCGATGGAGGCATTGGCGGCAGAGTGGATCATCCTTGAACCGGTCGACGGCGACACTTCTCAGACGCAAATCAAAAGGATCAGGACGGCTATAGGAAAACATCACCTCCATCTGTAAAATCCCGTGCTCGATTTTGATTCTTGTGCTTTTGGAGGAGTCGGATCGCGGCGGCGGTAGGGCTATCAATCACCGGAAAGGGTTTAAGGAGAAATTCCTTCAGTAAAATTCTGGATACATATCGATTTACGCCATGGCGACTTGTGCCAAGCACCAGTAGTTGGAATAGGAGGTCGATGTCCTTCAAGGTGAGGTGCGCTGCATCGGCACGAAACATGATATTATCCAAGAGCAACTCCAGGCAGTTTGGGAACGTATGGAACGAGTAGAAACACTCGAGTCTGCTAACATAGAATGAAATGGTTCAGTCAGACATGCTTGATTTCCTGAAGCGATCGTAAGGTAAAATCACACGCCCCACTTCTCCTAAGACTGAACCACCAACACCTTTAGCAAACTATGCCATGTGAGAACATGAGATATTGCTCAAACAACATGAAAATATAATCGGAAATTCATGCTCGTTCTCGTGTCTTAGCTGAATTACTAGTTGCTGGTAAATCTCTTGTGCTGTTGATAGTACTGCTAGCGATAAAATGCATCAACATAACAATACTCCGGCACTTACCGTTACTTTTGATAAACCTGTGCAATCTCAATACAAGTCTGACAGAGCTGCTCAATTTGTGAAAAGTATCTCAAGGGACCCAAAATAGTCGCCGAGCAACTCTCAACGCTTCCCGGTGAAAAACTGTAGATACAAAACGGGCGGGAGTTTATTTCGTTTTTCGTATGGACCAAACACGTATGTACAGGCCCATTGATGGTTCCAGCCCATTCGAGGGGCCCATTTAAACAGCACTACGCACAGACCAGTCCTGCCCTGCTCACTCCCCCACACCGACAACACACTCCACCTCCGCCGCCGCCGCCAACCATCTCTCCACGCCGGCGAGCCGAGGACAGCCAGGAGATGGACGCGCCGCCGGTCCCAAGCGAGCTCCTGGTCGACATCTTCCTCCGCCTCTCTGACCCAGCCGACCTCGTGCGCGCCTCCGCCGCCTGCGTCCCCTTCCGCCGCCTCGTCGCCGACTGCTCCTTCATCCGGCAGTACCGCAACCTCCACGCGCCGCCTCTCCTCGGCTTCCTTGAACCAATCCGCGGACGCCACCCCACGAGGTTCCACCCAGCCGCCGCGCCGTACCCCACCGTGTCGGCTGCCAGGGCCGTGTCGCTCGCCGCCGACTTCACCTTCTCCTTCCTCCCCGGCCCCGCCCGTGCCTGGGTCGTCCAGGACGTCCGCGACGGCCGCTTCCTCCTCCACAAAGCTGAACCCGTCTTCTTCTTCATGGAGATGGCGGTGTGTGACCCCTTGCACCGGCGGTACATCCTGCTTCCCCCGATCCCCGACGACCTCGCTAGGGCCGGGCCCATAGTGGTGCTAAATGTGCCGCTAGCACAGGGCCCACGAAAATTGGGGCCCAAATTTTTTTATATGCTTATATCAAAAGAGAACACTTAGCTCTAAATGTAACTAAGCAGTACTTGGTCTGCTGGTTATTGCTTCCAAATAACGGCAGCTGGTTGCGGTATCGAATCCCCGCTCCATGTTAATTCAATTAGATTTTTCTACGCTGCTGGCACACTCCATCGTTAATTAAACTTACCTTTTTCTATAGCTGCTGGTAGGTGGGGCCGTATGTGTCAGTAAGAAAATATACAGGAGTCATTTCATGCAAGGTTTTGGTTCCCGGTAGAAAAAAATTCCCGAGGGTGGTCGGGATTACCGGTTACCGCGGTAACCGGAAAATCCCGACCGGTTACCGGACGAATTTGAAAACCAAAATTCAAAAATCCAAAAAAATTGGTTCCTATTTGACCATTTTCCGAGGTTTTTTGTTAAATTTTAAAAATTTCGGGATTTTTTGCCCGGGATGACCATTTCCCGGGGGTGGTCGGGATATCCGGTTACCGGGCGGTAACCGGATTTCCCGACCGGTAACCAAAACCATGATTTCATGTCAGCTCCAAAATATTTTTAGACCTCTTAGCTTCAAACTACTCCCTTCATATCAAAATATAATACTCTCTATCTTTTTCGTTACACATGTATCTACAAATGTTTTAGTGCACGGTTTATGTGATACCCTTAGTTCAAATCTTTAGTGACGCGTAGGGCCACATCGTGGGCGAGTATCCATCGTCTCGATCGGTAGCATTATCGATCGCAAAATTCTAGTAATTCCTAGTTCGTGCGCCTCTCTTCCCCAGTCCGCTCGCTGCCTAGGCCGACACAGAAAAGATGGAAAGGACAAAAGACGGAAGCATGTACACTGCCGCTCACGAGTCTTCCTTTTTTTAAACTTTAGCTTCTACCCCTAATTTTTGAATCTTAAATTTTAATTAACTTTCACATATTTTGATATAGGGGCCATTTTAGAGGTTCGCACCGGGCCCTGAATTTTGCCGGCCCGGCCCTGGACCTCGCCGCCTCCGTGAAGGAGCTGTTCCCCGTGGAACCCAGGTTCTGGTCCGAGATCTTCCTCGCTCCTCCGGAGGAATCAGAATCGGCTGCTGCGGAAGAAGAAGGGACGTCCTTCGGGGTGGTCTGGATGGCGCAGTGCAAGACCAAGCTCTTCGGCTTCGTCTTCTCTTCCGGCACCGGGCAATGGCGAGACGTCCCTTCCCAGCGTTGGACCGGTCTGTTTGCCGGCTCGCCGTCGTTGAGAGGCACTCTCTTCCGCTCTCGCCAGTACTCGTGCGGCTGCTTCTACTGGAGGGCAGATATTGGCGAGGACAGGTACATGCTGGTGCTCGACGCTCGGATCATGGAGTTCACCTTCCACCACCCGAAGCCAGATCTTTTTACACTTCCGCCATGGGCATGGTAGAGGCAGGGGGGAGCAGGCCAGGGATGTTTGTGATCAAAGGCGGCGAGACTGCCATCAGCTATTACGTCGGAGGGAGTTCTTTGAGCCAGTGGCACAAGGAGAAAACAATCTCACTGGATTATAAGCACACCCTCGCCTGTTCTGCCGAGAGGTACTTGCTCCTGTTTGAGTCATGCAGCGGCTTTCACACGCTGGACCCCAAAACATTCCAGCTTGAGAAGATGTTTTATGCTGGGGTGTATAGCTTCGATGAGCTGCGCGCATATAGCAACTTCCCACCATCCTTCTTGTCGTTACCGACAATATCAAGCGGTAAACTTTCCCTAGGCTTTCCCTTTTCTTTAATCATCACATAGCTTGGTTGTTGTACAGATTCTCATTATGGTTCACATTGTGATTGTTAATTCTTCTCTACACGACTTGATTGTTGTTACTTCTTATGTGTTTCTGGCAAGGCTATCGAGCTCAGGAGCACAATTGTGATTTTTTGTTTGTTTGTTTGTTTGTTTGTTTGTTTAAGTAATTATATTAGTAAAACAAGGGGTATTTCACATTATAAGTAGCATTCTGTAGGCCTCATGGAATGTAAAAATCACTAGATGGAAACGATTGTTTCGGGACTATTGTTTATGTTGTCAACATAATGAGAATCTGTACAAGTCATCCAGTTCACTTTTGGATTTTTCACCTTTGAAACATTTATTCTAGTCAAGCGTGCCTTATCTTCTCTGATTTTATTTGGGTGATATAAGTAGGCCAAATTTCTTTTTTCGTTATCATCTTTGCACATATAAATTTATGATGTTGATTTGACGTAAATCTGCATCACTAGTATGGGTGTAAATATGAGGCTGAGCCATTGCTATCACTAACATATCACATGTATCTGATATGAGAAAATATGAGGTGGTGAGTTTTTGCTAAATGGACTTGTCATTCAATGAGCAAGAAGAGGTTGTGCTCAGGAACCGTTTGATTTGATATCAGCTGGGCATCATTGTTTGCTTAGACAGTTTGAACTTCTCACCTAATTGTCTCAGTCCGTATATCAAGGTAATGTCAAATGCAAGCAATCAGCTTTTGTAGGATCACAGAGGACACACATAATTTGTTGATCGTTGCTGCTGAGACTCCAGATTGTTTTCTCTTTGACATAAGTTAGACTTTTTGCAACTACTAGGTAATTTATGAAGTAATGCAACACAAACCTACCATTTTTTTATAACTATAGGTTCTTTATGTTTACATGCCTCTATCTTGCTACTTATTTCAACTACAACAAATTGCATAGGTCAACACATACAATCCAGTATTTGAAATTCTGGAAGCAATGTTACCAGTTGGAGGATAAAAACTGAAGTGTACAAAGATCGATTTCCCATTTATTCTGTCTCGTTTGTTCTATTTGAATATTCTGCTTTGTCACGTGCCTTTTCCGTATGCAATTTGCTGAGTAGCGCCCCGTTAAAATGCCAACCTTGTGTTCCTCTTTGCTCACAAGCTCTTAAATATCTGCAGCTTGAACATTTACGTAACTTGAGATATTTGGCAGGTGCTGAGATGAGGAAACGCTGGAACAGGGCTGCGGTGCAAGCTCAAGCGCATAGTCACCATGGTCAGAATACTGCTGATGCAAATGCTGGAGGTCAGGCTGATGCATAGTTGATTAGAGATGGGGCCAAGGCTGCGACACAACTCGACCATTGACCACAAAGTTGGTCTGCTTTGCCTCTGTTTTGATCTGTAATTTGGTAACCTAGAAGCGTAGAAACCTGAGTTTTCATCTTGTATGCCTTGATCTGACTGTGATTGACACGTTTGTTCGTTGGATGAGGTAGCGAGAGCATTTAGCGATGTTTAGTTTCCTCAGAACTAAGACCATGTAAGAGGTGAAACTAAGTGCGATCTTGTTGTCTACAACTCCAAGTTTGTGGAATGCAGGTTGTCCTGTATTCAGAATTAAGGAATAGTCCCAGAGGATATATTAGAAATCAAAATTTTAAAGCTCATCTACTCTCTATTAGTTACATTCATCTTAGATATTTATCTATGTCACTGGAGTTTATTTTGTGTGTCATTTGATCCGACCATAATCGGTGTGTTTTACTGGAGAAGGTATGTAAAAGACCAGTATGTTGATTAGGCCTATGTAAGAAGTGAGAGTGATGAATATTCATTGCTGAGTCACTTCATCGATCATTCACAGTTAGTTCTCCACATACTGTCGCTATTTATTGGAGCAAAAGAGTGAATTTACTCATTTAAAACACGAACCTTCATCGGAGCATCACATGATTTGGCAGAAGTAACCATAACTGGAGTTTAGAGCCCCCAAAAGATGTGGTAAGCAAAAAGTCCAGCCTAAAATTGCAAGAGTAATTGTACCATTCACCAAACAATATCAAAGAATAATCAGAGGATGTGGAGCTGCAGCAACCAGATACATCAACAATATTACAGAGTAATTCGGCAGCGTGTGATGAAATTCCAGTGGGCTTCTAGTTAACCTTCCAAACAAAAAAGCACAGCTGCCTTTTACTTGAGCAACAAAAAAAAAGCTCTACAAACCAGAAATCACCGGAGAAGGATAATGCAACGGCCGACGGCGATTCACAGCGAAGGAGGACGCGCAGGAGGATGGGACCTAGCGCGTTTGGTGCACCTCATCGCGGCGTGCCGATGGACGGCGGTGCTAGGACCAAATGGTGACCGGGGCGGAGGCGGTGACCTTTCCCGCGGCGTGGGCGGTGGCAATCTACGCGACGAAAAAACAAAGCACAAAGCGGAGGGAGGAGATGTCTTGTAATATTGTATAGAAGGATAGTATTTTTTTTTTGGAACGAATGAGAGCTGCAATGAGGGAGATATGGTATTTCCTTTTCGAGTGGAGATATGCTATTTCTAAGACTAGAAGGGTGTGGAGCCAAGCTGCGAAGGTCAGGGAAAATAATAGTGGGCCTAAATGTTTGTGTAGCCATGGGCTGGGCTGGCCTGTCTCGTGATTTTCCTCTCTTCACTATCGCCTTTGCTGGTACTTCGATTCAGCCCACTACCGCAATCGCCCATTCTCAGGAGCTGTGAGACGAGGGCGAGATGGCGGCCAGCCGCCGCCGCCCCCGCTCGCCGCGACCGGGCCGCTGGAAGACGACGACCTCCTCTGCGAGATCCTCCTCCGCCTCCCGCCGCAGCCGTCCTCCCTTCCCCGCGCCTCCGCCGTCTGCAAGCGCTGGCGCCGCCTCGTCTCCGACGCCGGCTTCTTCCGCCGCTTCCGCCTCCACCACCGCCGCAACCCGCCTCTCCTATGTTTCTTAGGAATGTATGACGATGTTCTACCTGCTCTGGATGCCCCCAATCGCGCCCCTCCCGGGCGCTTCTCCTCATCCCCGTCCCGCGGCGGCGACTACCTTGGATGCCGCCATGGTCTCGTGCTCATCCACCTTTCGAGGCTTTGTCAGGTCATGGTGTGGGATCCCGTCACCGGCGACAAGCACCGCATTGACATTCCTGCAGTGCCGTTCGTCACATCGGGCACCCTAATCAACGGGGCGGTGCTTCGGGCTGCCGGAGACGACCAGCACTTCCAGGTGGTCTTGGCAGTGGCAGATAACGACGAAGACGAAGCTCACAGGCATATCTTCGACTTCCATAGACGAGCCTTCGCCTACGTTTACTCCTCAGAGACACGCTTATGGGGAATCTCATCTCAACACCGCTTCCATACCAGGCTTATGAGTCCTACTCCTACCTTCGGAGTCTTCCCACCAGCTTTCATATGGATGACGCTGTGCTGGTTGGAGATTCCCTTTACTGGAAGCTTGGCGGGAATCTTTGTGGAATTCTGGAATTCGATTTGGTGAAGCAGAGCCTAGTTGTGATACAGGTGCCAGTGGATATGTTTGGCGTGGACAATTGCAGCAAGATTATGCAAGCCGAGGGCGGGGGTTGGGTGTGCTCTTAGTGTCATACTCAGACCGCACTGCCCAGTTATTGAAGACGAAGACTGATGATGATGGTCTTACTTCATGGGGGCTTGGAAGAACTATAGAATTGGGCAAGCTACTTTCCCTGGAATCAGAGCATAGACAAGTAGGGATACTTGGGTTTGCTGAAGTAAATAATGTTGTGCTCCTGTCGACATATATCGGTTTCTTCACGCTCCATCTTGATTCACTGAAGTTCAAGAAGCTTGTAGAAGCCAAAGATGTGACTTTATGTCGCTTTCTTCCTTTCGAAAGTGTCTACACTGCAGGTAATAACATGACTTCAATTGCGGATACAGAAATTCATTTGAATAATTGGCTGATGAAATCATGTTCATTTGGTGTTAAGCCAACAGTTTGAAGTAGTGTCATATCATTTATTTATTTTGCTGCTTGATTACCCCTTTAGCATATAGAGATGAAATCTGCAAGGTTATGTTTACTGTTCTGATGCTTGTGGGTGGATTGTTCTGTAATAGTTTTCATCTTGGTTTATTTTGTATTCTGTAGCCAGGCGGTGTGCTAAAACTGGTTAACTTCATTTCTGTAATTTTTTTGATTTAAGTCAGAACTCAACATCCGAATATCCATACAATAATACAATGCATAGTTGTCTAATGGTAGGGTTTGCGCATACCATAGTTTCTCAAGATGAGATGCTCAATAGTTGGAAGTCAGCTACATGAAAAAACAGCTTGAAATAATTGAGATGTCAAATAGGTAGCTCAATAGCTACATTTGCAAGCTTATTAAGCGTAGCTATATTTTTACGCCAAATAAGCCTAGTTATATTGTTTTATTAAGTATTTTTTATATTTGATATTTCTTAATCTTAAATTCATATTAAGAAATTTGATTGAATAATCTCTTGGAAAAAAAATCATTTACCGTATGTAGGACTTTCCTGCATGTGACAAGTCCATTTGCACCAGAGAAAACTAATAACCGGAGTTCGCGTTCTTTATTTCAATCTAAAATTAATAACCAGAAATTTGACACTAGGGGTGTTTTCTTATCTATACTATTCTTGTATCAAAATTGAGTTATCTTTAACAAACTACAGCTGTGAGTATCTAAATACCTAGTTGATACCTTCTTTTTCTGTTTGTTTTCTCGTTGGAATGCCATTGTGGTGTGTTCTTAGTGTTTGGAGACAATCTCTCAGTTCTGGTTTATTGATAGCTCATGATTGTTACAACATAGGCCTCTCATTACAATTATATAGAGAGTTAACAAATTGGAAAGCTTCAGCCATATCAGAATGCTGGATAGGGACTGACCAACTTAAAAAACAAACTAAGGGCTCGCTTGGATTCCAGTTTTCTTTTCCCCTCCGACTTATACGGAGGTAACGCTTCGTTAAATTACGGACGTCTGCAGGTCCGTGAAAAAATACCGGTCATTTCCGGCCCATATACCGGGGATCCAAGCGGGCCCTAATAGATTTTCTATGGTAATCAAGGGCTTAATTTGAGGATCAAGCCTTGAGCTCCTCCCCCTTATCCTTGATGCCGCGGTCCATCTACTATCCCACATGCCACATTGTTTATTTCACTTATGCTTGTAGAAATATGCGCTGGTGGTGGGCATGATGGGGTTGAGCTTCTGCGCAATACTTAAGATGACTGTCCAGTGGGATAAGCCATTTCATTTACTGATTGAGCAGGTTTGCTTATCTTCATGTATATTGATGTATGTCAAATAATCATAAAATATGTATTGCTTCCTTTTATACCATGTCTCGAGTACCAAATTGCAAGAGAAGACATGGCAGGCTTCGTCTTGAACCTTTTCTCGAAAACCTGCTTCCTCATCCCTTCCTCAGCAACTCTTATTCCTTCAGTCTTGCCTTTCTGTTCTGTCTACTGATCTTCTATTCTACCACATCCCTCTTTAGTAGATGTGCTCTTTATTTGCCCGCACTTGCATCCTGCTTCCTTTGCTTGTGGTTTACGTCCCCCTTAATACTCCCCAAGTTACTTTTTGTAGTATGTGATCTTCTCTTTTACAGTGTTTCAGGGTATATTTCTGTTATTTTTACTCGTAGCTACATGTCATTTAACAAATTAATCTTTATCAAAAAAATGTCATTTAACAAATTAATAGTGGTACTTGGTCTATCATGTTGTAGTGTGAATTTCAGGTTGTCCTGCATACACAAGTAATTGGCAACTAACAATACATGACCATTATTTTCTAAATTAATTTTATTTATAGACTTGTAGACATGCCATTTCATATTCCTGCTTATTTTGGACCACTGCGATAGATGTTCACAATAATTGAAGACTATGTCTATGTTAAATTATATGCTCATATTTATCCTTCTTCTCACAGTTATTCTTGTTTTGTGGACTATTATTTTAGTTTTAGGCTATTTGGTTGAACATTTCCTCATCATGTCACTACTCTTTGTCCGCTGGAATTGCATATATATGTTGTGACTGGATCACAACAGGGCCTGCACAGCCACTTTGACTTCAGCTGAGACATCATCAACAGCGGCAGCACGTGGCCATGTGATAGAATTGGACGGGACAGAAGTGTGTTGTGTTCGAAGACCATTCTTTCAAAGATTGCCGGGGAGATTTCTCAGATATATAATTTGGCTGGTCGCTATGCTTTGTGTGCAGTCTTATTTATTCAATTTTGGCCAATTGAATGTCAAAACTTCATAACAAACGCATGATCAGAATGACATGACTAGATTCATATAAAACCTTCTTACATCGCTAATAATTCATATTTTACTAGAAATTAATAAGATGATGCACAATTCCTTGCTTGACGCTTGTACTGCTCGTGTTATATGAAATTTTAGTTGATAGTGACTAGGTATGTTGTTATTTCTACGAAGTATGACTGCAAGCTAAAAACCAGATGTTTCTGCTTTTCTACTCCATGAGACCATGAGCCCCTCATGTACCCACTCTCCTGCTCAGAGATGTAGCCAAAAATGGTGTTCCACTCCACTACAAATTACTGTTGTTTCTCTTTTTTTTGTGTGTGGGCTCTGTCTAATACTGCTGAGGTGATTCAAGTATTGAGCTTTTGATACAGTGTCCACCACCGTGAAGCTAATTTTCACTGTTTGAGTAAAAACACTCACTGAGAATATCTGTAACAGTTTTTCCTGAATGAGTGGCACAATTTTGTTTGACTGATGATTTTGCTTGCTCTGCAGGTATCTAGCTAGAGTTATGTTCCGGTGGCTGCGGTGCAGAAACGGGTGGCTGGATTGGATGTAGGGATTCTTCCATTTTGTATGCTTGATACAGCCATACAGGGATTGCATCGGTCAGCTGTGACATTGACCTGTAGGAATGAATCGTTTAATTTCCTAACTCCCATCTATTATCAAATTCTTGTGGACATTCAGTTAATTAGCAATTACCTTGTGGTTCATTTAGTTTGCTTTATGTTTCTCAATTACATGTTGTGGCGAGTTCTGCTGCCAGTTGATCTTGCTTGCATTTTAGTGTTTGGGTATCTCTAATTTTCCTCAGTGTTGTATCAGTCGGGCGGACTGATTTCGACTTAGGTCTATGTTCCATGTCCATTTTGTGTGTGGTTTTGTTGAAGTTATATCTGACCCCTTGTAGTCCTGACTAGTGGATAGTATCAGTCGGACAGTTGGACCTGGAACCGTGAAGATGCTCTTGTACATTGAATTGCACGTGCCCAGTACTATTTTCGTTCCTTTTTAGATGGTGTGAAGGCTTGGATTATTGTACTGTTTTTTAAGAAATACTTTGTCTCACTTCCTCACAAAAAATATTAGTACTGAACAGAATGTCTCACTTTTTTTGTTCGCATGGATTTGCTGCAACACATCGATGACATACTTCGCTTTAATCAATCTATAAAAGGACATGTAACTGAGTGGTAAGGGTATTACCTCCAGTCCTATCTACGCAAGCACAATTGTAGTGTCTGAGAGAAGCCTGACAGCAGGAGATCGAACTGCCATTTGGCACAAGAGGCTGAATGAAGCTCGGTTAAGTTGGGCGAGAACCCTGAAATATCTTGGGCGCAAAAATAATGAAGTCTACAATTGTTCTTTATTCAAAATTGCAATTTTATTAGGTTCAATGGAGTCTAGGAATTCAAACAATATTTTCTATTTTTGCTTCAAGTTATATATACAATAAATTATAAACTTTTTGGAACAACCATCACCTGTTTGGAATAAAAAAAACACCTATAACAATTTTCAGTATGTTGTAATGGGGATCCTTGTTGTGTGGTGATGTTGTCACACAATTTTTAAATAGGATAAACCGCTTATAAAGACAGAATGTCCGGTAAAGAGCAGAAAGAAGTTTAATTTAAGCTTATAAATATTTTTTCTATGTGTAGGAACGTTTGTATTCGTAAATGGTCGATATGTACATTTTTTTTTCAGTCGATATGTACATGTGCAAGCTATGGCCCACGGGCCTCTCCTGAGAAGCTATGGCCCACGGGCTCTCGAACTGTTAAACAAGTACTGTAGAGGCCACGGTTCTCTCTCACACTTTTTTTTTGACTGAAATTCTCTCTCACACTTCACTGTCACACTTCACTCCCCACGCGAGCAAAAGCTCTAGGGCTAGATGAGCAGCCGCCGCCGCCGCGCCCACTCGCCGGCGATAAAGACGCCGCTGGACAACGACGACATCCTCTGCGAGATCCTCCTCCGCCTCCCCCGCAGCCGTCCTCCCTCCCCCGCGCCTCCGCCGTCTGCAAGCGCTGGCGCCGCCTTGTCTCCGATGTTGGCGCTGCATCTCGCAGCGCCGCTCTTCACTCTTTCTTCTACCTCTCAATTCTCTCACTTGGCTCTCTCTCACTGAACCACACGGTGAGAAACTCACACACACACACACACCAAGGAAGAAGCAAATGACTTTGCCGAGACTCTCTCCCTTGGCACCACGAAAGCTACATTTTTCCTCTGCCCTCTCGGCTTAACTTTCCATTAACTCAAAGCAGTATATATACAACAACTTAGCCGCAGCCACTACTCCACACACTACGACCCATTACTCCACTAACCACTCGATCCATGCACTCACGCACTAACAAACCCACTAACACGCATGCTAGCTCGAAGACCTATTCTCAAGCTACTACTAACTAACTCTTGACCTCTTCTCAAGGACACTAGCAAACTAACCCAGCCGTGCACATTACCAGCTAGCTACATGACCGATTCACTCAGTCTAATACATGCAAAACTAAACAAACATGCAACTACATAATCATGATAAGATTAACTCTAACATCCGACCCCGGCTTCTTCCGCCGCTTCCGCCGCCACCACCGCCGCAACCCGCCCCTCCTAGGTTTCATGCTTCGCCGTACTCTCCTACCTGCTCTGGAGGCCCCCAATCGCGTCCCTCCCGGGCGCATCTCCTCCCCCCCGTCCTGCCGCCGCCGCGGCCACTACCTTGGATGCCGCCATGGTCTCGTGCTCATCCACCTTCTGAAGCTTTGCCAGGTCATAGCGTGGGATCCCTTCACCGGCGACCAGCACCGCATTGCCATTCCTGCACCGTTCGACACAAAGAACACCCTAATCAGCGGGACTGTGTTTCGGGCTGCCGGAGACGGCCAGTACTTCCAGGTGGTCTTGGTAGGGGCAGATAGTGATGAAGAAAACAATAGAAGTACTCCTCAGAGACGCTTATGGGGGAATCTCATCTCAACACCGCTTCTGTACCAGGCTAATGGGTTATCTGTTCCCACCAGTCTTTTTAGGGATGAAGCGGTGCTGGTTGGCGATTCCATTTACTGGAGACTTGGTGGGAATCTATGGGGAATTCTAGAATTTGATTTGGTGAAGCAGAGACTAGATGTGATACCGGTGCCAGAGGATATGTGTGGCATGGGCAAGTGCATCCAGATTATGAGAGCCGAGGGCGGTGGGTTGGGTGTCCTCTCAGTCTCAGACTGCACTGCCGAGCTATGGAAGAGGAACACTGATTATGATGGTGTTACTTCATGGGAGCTTGGAAGAACTATTGGATTGGATAAGCTACTTTCCCTGAAATCGGAGGATAACCTCGTAGTGATACTTGGGTATGCTGAAGTAAACAACGTTGTGCTTCTGTGGACATATATTGGTCTCTTCATGATCAATCTTGAGTCCCTGAAGTTCAAGAAGCTTTTAGAAACCAAAGATGGGACTTTATGTCGCTATCTTCCTTTGGAAAGTGTCTACACTGCAGGTAATAACATGACCTACATTGCAGATACAGAAAATAAATTCCTTTGAATAATTGGCTGACGAAATCATGTTCACATCATTTGGTGTTAAGCCAACAGTTTTAAGTAGTGTCATATTATGTGTTTCTCTTGCTGCTTGATTACCTCTTCAGCATATAGAGATGATATCCACATGGTTCTGTTCACTGTTCTGATGTTTGTGGGTGGATTGTTCTGTAATGGTTTTCATCTTGGTTTATTTCGTATCTGTAGCCAGACGGTGGGCTAAAACTGGTTGACTTCATTTCTAAAATTTTGTGATTTAAGTCAGAACTCAACATCACTTTATTATATGAATATCCATACAATAATACAATGCATAGCTGCCATATAGTAGAGTTTGCGCATACCATAGTTTCTCAAGATGAGAGGCCCACTAGTTGGAAGGTCGGCTACATGAAAAAACAGCTTGAAATAATTAAGATGTCGAATACGTAGCTCAATAGCTACATTTGCAAGCTTATTAAGCCTAGTTATATTTCTTCCATTAAGTATTTGTTATATCTGTTGATATTTCTTAATCTTAAATAAGAAATTGGTTTGAATAATCGCTTGGGCAAAAAAAAGGTGTATTTATTCATTTGCCACTTGTAGGACTTCCCTGCATGTGAAAAGTCCATTTGTACCAGAGAAAATTAATAACCGGGTTCACGTTCTTCGTTTCAAGCTAAAATTAATAACCGGAAATTTGATAGTAGGTGTGTTTTCTTATCTATACTTATATCAAAACTGAGTTGTCTTTACCAAATGACAGCTGCGAGTCTATCTAAATACCTAGTTGATACCGTTCTTAAAATCCTTAAAAATCATATTCTAGTCTTGCTGGATCCATTAACACAAACAAGTGCTAGCGTTGGTCAAGTGAGTCCTTCTACAAAACAAATTACCCAAATCTTACAGAAATAGCATTCCCCTATACAGAAAGCTACTTCGCTTTGCATTACTAGATTAGCTAGGAGTAGACCTGAGAGTGAGGCAAATACATGCATGGTTTACAAAGCGTGAAGCGTCCCCAAAGCGATGGGGGGGCGCTTTGGCGCTTAAGCGACGCCTAAGCGGGCGCTTTGGACGCTTAAGCGCCTAAAGCGGGCGTTTTTCCAAAGCGTTGAGGGGGCGCCTTGACGCTTAGGCGTCGCTTAAGCGTCCCAAAGCGGACGCTTTGTAAACCATGAATACATGGTACCTTTCTTTCACATCACAAAGGCACATCCATTCCATCGATTCAAGAGTTCCTGATGGCGAAGGTCTATTATTCTTTTCCATCCTTGGTTGGAATGCCAATGTGGTGTGTGCTTAGTGTTCGGAGACTAATCTCTCATTTCTGATTTATTGATAGCTCATAATGGTTACAAGCTACAACGTTGGCCTCTCACTACAACTATACAGCGATTTAACAAATTGGGAAAAGCTTCAGCCATCTCAGAATGTTAAATAGGGCCAGCACTAACCAACTTTGGAACAAACTAATATATTTTCTATGGAAATCAGGGGCCTAACTTGAGGATCAAGCCTTGAGCTCCACCCCTTATTGCGGCAGCCATCTACTCTGTCCCACATGACACATTGTTTATTTCACTTATGCTTGTAGAAATATGCGCTGGTGGTGGACACGATGGGGTTGAGCTTCTGCACAATACCTAAGATGACTGTCTGGTGCGGTATGCTATTTGATCTACTGGTTGAGCAGGTATACTTATCTTCTCCATGTATAGCGATGTATGTCAAATAATCATAAAATATGTATTGCTTCCCTTTAGTATCATATCTCGGGTACCAAATTGCAAGAGAAGACATGGTAGGCTTCGTCTTGGATCTTTTCTCGAAAACCTGCTTCCTCATCCCTTCCTCAGCAACTCTTATTCCTTCCTTTCTCTTCTATCTACTGATCTTCTATTCTACCGCCCCTCCCTGTTTACTAACTGTGCTCTTTATTTGCCCTCACTTGCATCCATCTTCCTTGCTTGTGGTTTATCTTCCCCTTAATACTTCCAAAGTTACTTTTGGTAGTGTGTGATCTTCTCTTTAATCCCTGCGATGGCTGATGAATTAGGACCCTTCAGCATTCCCTTTGTGTGCATATGTCGGTGCCTTCTCAGACATGAGAATGCTTTCATGCTAAATAGTAGCTCAGGGAACTCCTTTTACTGTGTTTCAGGGATATATTTCTATTATTTTTACTCGTAGCTACATGTCATTTAACAAATTAAAAGTGGTACTTGGTCTATCATGTTCTAGTGTGAATTGACAACTAACAATACATGACCATGATATTCCAAATTTATTTTATTTATACAGACTTGTAGACATGCCAATTCAATTTCCTGCTTATTTTGGACCACGGCAATAGATGTTCACAATAATTGAAGAGTATGCCTATGTTAAATTATATGCTGTTGTTTATCCTTCTGCTCGCAGTTATTGTAGTTCTATGGACTATTATTCTAGTTTTAGGCTTTTTGGTTGAACATTTCCTCAGCATGCCAGTACTCCTTGTCAATCACAGCAGGGCCTGCAGAGCCACTTTGACTTCAGCCGAGACATCCTCAACAGCGGCAGCACGTGGCCATTAGCCATTAAGATGATTTGGCTGGTCGCTATGCTTTGCGTGCAGTCTTATTTATTCAGTTTTTGGCCAAATGAATGCTTAATACTTCATATCAAACTCATGATCAGAATGAGATGACTAGATTCATATTAAACCCTCTTACATCACTAATAACTTATATTACTAGCAATTGATAAGATGATGCACAATTCCTTGCTTGAGGCTTGTACTGCTCGCTTTTTATGAAATTTGAGTTGATAGTGACTAGCTATGTTGTTATTTCTAAGAAGTATGACTGCAAGCTAAAAACCCGATGTTTCTGCTTTCCTACTCCATGAGACCATGAGCCACTCATGTACCCACTGTCCTGCTCAGAGATGTAGCCAAAACTGCTAGTACTAAAGGTTGAAAGTGTTCCACTTCACTACAAATTATTGTTGATTTTCTCTGTTTTTTTGTTATTGTTGTGGGCTCTGTCTAATAATGCTGAGATGATTCAACTATTGAGATTTTGACACAGTGTCCACCACAGTGGAGCTACTTTTCATTTTTGAGTAAAAAAAATCACTGAGAATATCTCTTAACAACTTTTTACTGAATGAATGGCACAATTTTGTTTGACTAATGATTTTGCTTGCTCCGCAGGTATCTAGCTAGAGCTATGTTCGGGTGGCTGCGATGCAGAAATGGGTGGTTGGATGTAGGGGTTTCTTCCATTTTGTATGCTTGATACATGGATTGCATCGGTCAGCTGTGACGTGGACCTGTAGGAATATATCGTGTAATTTCCCGACTCCCGTCTATTATCTAATTCTTGTGGACATTCGTGATCTGGCATGAAGGTTGAACGCACAATGACATGCTTCGATCAATTAGTAATTACCTTGTGGTTCATTTAGTTTGCTTTATGTTTTTCAATTACATGTTGTGCTGCTGCCAGTTGATCTAGCTTGCATTTTAGTGTTCGGGTACTTCTGATTTTCTTCAGTGTTGTATCAGTCGGGCAAAGGACATGTAGCTGTGTTGTAAGGGTATTACCTCCAGTCCTATCTACGCAAGTACAAATTGTAGTGTCTGAGAGAAGCCTGACAGCAGTAGAACTGCCATTTGGCACAAGAGACGGATGAAAGCTCGGTTAAGTTGGACGGAAAACGGCCAAATATCTTGGCAGATGTATAAGCCACCAGCTAAAATTGGTCAAGACAAAGCGGCGAAATCGACTTAACTTAGAACGACGCAGACAACCGAACCCTTCAGTTGTACCCTTTGTCATTACCCGTCGCACCTAACGGCCAGGTGACTGCGAGCTCACTGATGTATTGCAGCGCGGGATGCACTCCAAATGGCACATTGGTGACCATCAGACTGGAGCAAAAAATGTGCCTTTTCGATTTTCAGAGGGCCACAATCATTATTGGTCCAACACCATACGAACGTCGGTCACGCCTCTGTAGCCTCATGTCTTCTGCGTTTCTAGCTGAGACAAGTATACATGGTTGACGCCGATAAACGACGCGAACTCTATTGATTATCATTTCCCCTCTCTTCTTTGAGAACGTAATATAACATTTGGCAACAAAGTGACATACATGATGTTTCATTTGGCTAAACAGTTTGTAACCATGTGTTGGCTCTCTCTGGCTTTGTTAATTCAAAATTGCACGTGTGCCTTTTATCTAAAAAAATGATCTTTCATTTGTTTTTTCAGTTGATTTTGCGGAGGGAGGGCGGGTGAGGCATATGCTTCAATGCAGCTGCGCGGGATAGGATGGGACGATGAACGCATCGGAGAGTTGCCGCTGGATTCATCGGATACATCCGAAGGCGGGCGATAACGCGACTGGATCTCTCGGGGTGCGCGCCTTAAACCACCTATAATAATTTTCAACACGTTGTAATGGGGCATCCTTGTTGTGTCATACGGAAAAATGTCCGGTAAAATGTAGAAATAATTTTACTTTAACCTTACAAATATTTTTTGTCCTGATAGGAAAATCTAGTCTTTAAGCAACCTAGTAGATGTTTTTTAGGGGAAAGTCACACGGCGCATTTTATTGGGAATTCAACAGAGTTACATTATGATTTACAAATGACATAATAAACCCGCAAATAATCGCAAATAAGGATGTATACATGTGCGCTATATTTGAACGTTTGTACTCGCAAATAAGGATGTATACATTTCGCCTATATTTGAACGTTTGTACTCGCAAATAATCGTGTGTATACATGTGCGCTAATAAAAAAGAACTGTGATCGTAGTGCTTGCCTTGCAAAAGTAAAAAAAATAGAGAGTAAGAAATCGTGCGCTTCTATGTCTATCAAGCCCATGGGCTCTCTAGCTGTCAAAACAACGCGAACTCATCTCTCACAGGCAGCGTCACACTTCACTCCCCACACGAGCAAGCGAAGTCTAGGGCTAGATGAGCAGCCGCCGCCGCCACCACGCCCGCTCGCCGGCGGCGACGCCGCTGGACGACGACGACCTCCTCTGCGAGATCCTCCTCCGCCTCCCACCGCAGCCCTCCTCCCTCCCCCGCGCATCCGCCGTCTGCACGCGCTGGCGCCGCCTCGTCTCCGACCCCGGCTTCTCCCGCCGGTTCCGCCTCCGGCACCGCCGCAAACCGCCCCTCCTCGGCTTCTTCGACAAGTATGAAGTTTCTTACTTCGTGCCTACTCTGGAGGCCCCCAATTGCATCCCTCCGAAGCGCTTCTACTTGCAGCGCGACGACGACTTCAAAAACTCCATGTCCCTCGGATGTCGCCATGGCCTCTTCCTCATCTTCCTTTCGAAGACCCGCCAGCTCCTGGTGTGGGACCCCATCACCGGCGACAAGCACCGCATTGCCATTCCCGCGGCGTTCGATGTGGAGAAAACCCAGGGCATGGTCAACGGGGCGGTGCTTCGCCCTGCCGGCGAGGACCAGCACTTCCAGGTGGTCATGGCAGGGGTGGTCGGCGACGACATACAGCATCTACGCGCGCTCGCCTGCGTCTACTCATCAAAGACGGGCCTTTGGGGAGATCTCATCTCAACGCCGCTTCCATACGAGCCTAATGGGGAGGATGGGCCAGATGGGTTCGTTATACCCACCATGGTATTTACAGATGAAGCTGTGATGGCTGGAGATTCCCTTCACTGGAAGCTTGTTGGAAATTTCTTTGGAATTCTAGAATTTGACTTGGTGAAGCAGAGCCTAGCTGTGATACGTGTGCCAGTGGATGGGGGCCATTGCTTGAAGATGATGCGGTCCGAGAGTGGTGGGTTGGGTTGCCTCGTAATGTTAGGCTGCAGCGCCCAGTTATGGAAGAGGAAGACTGATTGTGATGGTGTTGCTTTGTGGGAGCTTGCAAGAACTATTGAGCTGGACAAGCTACTTTCGCTGAAATCAGACGAGAAATGGACCATAAACGTGCTAGGGATTGCTGAGGAGAATAATGTGTTGTTTCTATGGACGATGAGCGGCCTCTTCATGGTCCATCTTGAGTCGTTGAAGTTCAAGAACCTTTTCAAAACTAACATCATTTCTTACTATCTTCCATTCGAAAGTGTCTACACTGCAGGTAATAGCATGCCTTACATTGCTGATACATCATAACCAAGTTATTTTTCGATTATTGGATCATGTTCTGCATTGTTCTGTTCTGACGCCTGTGTTGTGGCTTTTAATGTATTGATTATTATCTAGATAAAATCGGTTAGTGGTATCTAATTCACTTTATGTTCTATAAGTAGATGGTTTCTGTTATATGAGTATCCATACAGTAAAACAATCATTACCTGCGTTCTAGAAAATAATCAATAATAGCAAGGTTGGCATACCTGTTGACAGATGCAAGATTTGTGTAATGATAGTGTTTGTGCATAGCTGGAGTCCCTTTTTATTAGTGATGAGATGCAAGTTGGTTGACTGCATTGAAAACTAGCTTGAACCAAGTAAAATATCTAGCTCGGTTGACACATTAGGAACCTTAATTAGCCCTAGTTATATTTCTTTTATTCAGTATTATTATTGCTAATAGTCTTAGATCAGTAATAGCCACTTGCTTTTAAATTTATGAATAATTGTTCAGTTACCACTCTAGGAGTATGAGTATCCTGATTGTGACAAGTCAATTTATACCAATAAAAATGAATAACTGGAGTTCAGTTTGTTCTTTTCAAGCTTACTTTGCTTAAAGAGTTAAATCATAATCACTTATGTTGCCAGATTTCTTAGTATTGCGGTTTTTGCCTTTTCAATATGGCGTGGAACGAGCTTAGAGTAGCTCCTTATAACATCTCCATTGTTACCAGCTAATAGTATGAGCATTCATGTCTTTCATTTTATGACACTAATGAGCATATGGTGTTATAGAAATATTCAATAAATTTGGCGGCAGGTGTGGTTTGTTTATCTATTACTATTGCTGTGTCAAAACTGAGCTGTTTTTCATAAATTACAGCTTTAAGTTAATTTGAAATACCTTGTTGATGTCTGCTGGTTTGTATTTGTTTTGTTGGATGTTATTGTATTGTGCACTTAGGGTTTGGAGCCTAATCTTCCTTTTCTGGTCTGTTGATGTTGGTACTAGTTACATCGTAGGCCTCTCCATTATAGTGAATTAGGGAACAGAAAAGCTTCATCCGTGTCAGAAGGATATTGCCAGCACTAACCAGCTTTAAGCCTTGAGTTCTTTATCCTTGCTACAGCAGCCATATACTCTGCCCACATGACACATTGTTTGTTTCACTTATGCTTGTAGAAATATGTGCTGGTGGTGGAGACGATGGGGCTGAGATTTTGCTCAATGCATGAGATGATTGTCCGGTTGGATATGCTAGTTGATCTACTGGTTGAACAGGTATGCTTATCTTCTGCATGCCTATAGAGGTATCTGAACTGCTCTTAGAAAATGCATTGCTTTCCTTTTACTACCGATTCTTAAGTATCAAATTGCAGAAGAGGATTGTAAGATTTTTCATGGCAGGTTGCATCTTGGATCTTTTCTCCAGGGACTTGCTTCCTCATCCCTTGTTATATAGTAGCCTTTACTCTGCTTCTGGGATATATTTCTGTTTTACTCTTATTCGTTGCTCATACAATTTAATTTATTTGAAGTTGTTGTGAGTCTGTCAACTAGTTTGATTTGCAATAATGTGTGACCTAAGGAGTTTCACTTCACATTAGTTTGATTTGCAATAATGAAGTTGTTATGAGTCTGTCAACTTCTGTATATACGGACATATAGCTATGCCATTTCACATTCCTGCTTATTTGGGATCACTATGATACCTAGTGAACTAACGAGTTTCACTTCACACTACTTAAAGATTATGCCTTCATTAATTAGTACAGTGCTGTTAATCGTTCCTCTTACAGATATTGTAGTTTTATGGATGATTCCTCTAGTTTATCCTTTTTGGTTAAGCATTTACTTAGCATGTCATTTGTTGTCTGCCAAACATATTTTTTCAAAGAATAGAAGCCTATCGTTAATAACTTGCTCCAGCCAAATTGCTGGAGACTCAATACAGTACATGCTTAGGAACCAAACAGAAGGCTCTTCCTCAAGAAGCTGATGTTTAAATTGCAGTTTAAATTGAACAAAATTCAGGAAGAAGCATGTTTAAAGTTTAAACTGAACTAAATTCACGAAGAAGCGTGTAGCTTATTTCATAATGTAACTTTTTTCATCGCTACTAACATTGTTTATATTTACTAGCATACTATCATTAAATCATTGGTAAAAGTATTGCTTGATGATAGCAGAGTATTATAGGAATGGCAGTCGTTTTGGACCGATCAAATTGGTAATTAGTAAGATGATGCATGATCCCTTGCTTGAGCCTTGTACTGCATTAACTCTGATATTCGATCTGTTAGTTACTACTAGCTAGCTCTTAAACTTCTGAAAAGTATGGCTGCAAGCTAGAACAAGATGTTTCTGCCTCCCTACTCCATGAGCCTCTCACGTGCCACTGTTCTAATAGTCTCCACTCAGACCAGATATATCCGATAGTTCTACTATTAAAGTTTGAATGCGTGACACTACACTACAAATCCCTGTTGTTTTTCTCCGTTTCTGTCGTGGGCATTGTCTAATAATACTGAGATGATGTACGATGGAGATTCTTGCAAAATTTCCACAATAGTGAAGCTAAAGTTTATCCCTGTTGTTTTTCTCTGTTTTTGCCCTGAGCATTGTCTATAATGCTGAGATGATTTTACAATGGAGCTTCTCGCACACTTTCCACAATAGTGAAGCTAAACTTTATCATGCAGAATTTATAAGAATAACTTCAGTGGCTTTTCTTTCCCGGTTGAATAGTACAATTTGTTTGACTGGTGATATTACTTGACCTGCAGGTCTGTGGAGTTTAAATTGTGGTGACTGAGATGCAGAAATGGGTTGTGGCCTCGTGGGTGCAGGTTCTTCTATTTTTGTATGTTCGACGCGGAGATTGACTTTCCATGTAGCATGCGCCAGACAGCTGCAAAGTGCACTTGTAGGAATTAATCACTGAATTTGACGACTTCTGTCTATCATCTGATTTCTGTAGACATTAGTTAACCGGCTTGAAGGTTGCACGCATATTGAGTTGCTTTGATTAATTAGTACACAGCTCATGGTTTCTTTAATTTGCTCTGTTTCAAGCTAGCATGCTTGGCAAGCTCGACTGTGAACTGATCCTGCTTGTTGTGTGCTCATGCATGTGTGTGTTTGGTTTATCTTCCTGGTCATATCAGGCGGAGGTTTCAGAGTTCTGTTTATGTTCCAATGATGTATGTGCAAGCGTCAAGCAAACTGTGGTAGCTCAGTATTTTGAAGAGCCTAGTTATAACTAATGAATGTTGAACCGCATCACTATTTCTATCTGGGAGTTGGGAAGAAGACCCTGTTTGTTGAATTGCACCTCGAGAAATAGCTGTTTCGGTAAAATATTTTTTATTTTAGATGCTGGGAAGGCTTCTTTGGCGCAAGTAATCTGGGTGTTCTGACCCCAGGACAGGCAGCGATAAAAGCATAGTGATCAGAGTGTTAGCTCCAGTTCATTGTGATCGTATTCAATATTAATTGAGCGCCCAAATTATGAACACCTTGCTTTATTTTATCTTTTATGGTGCAGTTTTCAAAACTAGCCTAATATTGTTGTTGGTGAATGATCGCTTAGACTAATCCATTACAGAAGTTCTGAGTAATTTGGTTGTTGTGATCAGGACCTGAGATAGGTAACTCAAACAGAAAACAGTATGTTAGCATGGGTTTGCCTCCTTTGCGCTGAGATAGGTGAACTTTTACATGAGTGGTGAGATGAAGCAAAACACATTTTACAACTGAATCAGAATAGCTACAGCATTCTGCCTGCGTGGCTGCGTGGTGCTACTTGTTACTGCAGGGACAGGTGATCATAGCTCAGATAATTCATTAGCACGACTAAAGCTGGTGACCACTGTAGATAGCGAAGCATCTGCATTCCCTTTGATGGCATCCGGGCGCCTGGCCTGTTAAATAGCAAAGAATTTTGCCTTTTCCTCATCTCAATCCTCTATCGATCTCTCAGCTTGGTTTATGGTAAAGTATGCTTTATTCCATGTTCTGCTTCTCGACTCTTTGTTTTGCTTTTTCCTTATTTCAATCCCTCGGCTTGGTTTATAGCAAGCTATGGTTTATTCTATGTTCTGCTTCCTGAGGCCTCCTTGTCCTGGGCTGGTTTAATAGCAAACCTCCTCCCTATTTAAACCCCAGCAGCGACTGTGGGTCAGCCTCAAGCAAGAATGTTGAGTTCATGTAGTGAAACAAGAATGATCTGTTGACATGACTGCCACCTATTGCCAATGGTCTTGGCCTTGGCCATAGAAGCAATAGGTGGTAATCTTGTATGCAGATCCTTCTCGTTTAATCGTCTTACAATTCTGCTCTTGTGATTTTGAGTGTGTAGAAGAAGCACACATATTTAGCTCAACTCCACATAAACATATAATAGCATATAACTTCCTGTATCTTGCACTCGCAAGTGGCAAGCTCTTGTAACTTTTCAGTTAGTGCAGTCTTGAAGTGGTAAGCTCAGTTTCATTAGGTTAGATATTTGTAGATTTCTTTCAGTTTGTTTTTGTGTCACAAGATGCATTTGTTATACAGTTTTGTTTGGACTGAAGTCACGTGCTCTATTTTAAGCCCATTGTCGAGGTTTTTTTAGGTGCACGCAAGAAGGATGAAGTTTTTTTTTGGAGACGGTCCATGGGTCAATTATAAACCGGGAAATTAACCTGTTTCTGAGAAATTGAGCATGGTCGACGAGGTTACCGTCGTCGGAGGTCGCGCCGGCATCGTCTCCATCGATGTCATCACCGACCGTCGTCTCGTACTCTCCGCTCCCGTTTCTTTTGAGGGAACTGGAAATGTACTTGTGTGTGGTGTGGTAGTGGTACACGTACATGATCGTTGAAATTCTCCTCGCAACATGAAAAAAAAAGTATCGCGGGCTTCTGTGTTCCCAATTCCATGGGCTGGGCTTTCGAACGATCAAAACAAAGTGATGTGCAGCGTGGTCTTCAGCAGTGTACTCCACTTCACTCCCCACACGAGCAACCCTAGGGTATCTTTGATAGGTATGGAAGCCATTCCTTCGTACCTACTCTGGAGGGCCTCAATCTTATCCCTCCCGGGCGCTTCTCCTGGAAGCGAGACGACGAGTTCGAACGCTCCATTTCCCTTGGATGTCGCCATGGCCTCTTCCTCATCTATCTTTCGAAACCCCGCCAGGTCCTGGTGTGGGATCCCATCACCGGCGACAAGCACCAAATTGCCTTTCCCGAAGCATTCCATATAGAAAAAACCGTGGGCCTGGTCAATGGGGCGGTGCTTCGCCCTACCGGAGAGGACCAACACTTCCAGGTAGTCCTGGCAGCAGCACATGGCGACGGCAAAGAACATGCACGAGCGCTTGCCTGTGTTTACTCATCAAGGACAGGCCTTTGGGGAAATATCATCTCAACGCCGCTTCCATACGACCCTAATGGTGAACATGGGCCATATGGGTTCGTTATACCCACCATGGTTTCTACGGATGACGCTGTGTTGGCTGGAGATTCCCTTTACTGGCTGCTTGCGGGGAATTTCCATGGAATTCTCGAGTTTGATTTGGTGAAGCAGCGCCTTGCTGTGATACCCGCGCCAGTGGATTTGGGCAAACGCTTCAAAATGATGCGGGCCGAGGGTGGTGGGTTAGGTTCCTTGGTGGTGTCAGATTACACTGTGCAGTTATGGAAGAGGAAGACCGATTGTGATGGTGTGTCTTCATGGGGGCTTGCAAGAACTATTGAAATGGACAAACTACTTTCCCTGGATACTGAGGTGGAGGACCTATGCGTACTAGGGATTGCTGAGGAGAATAATGTTGTGTTTATGTGGACATGGACCGGCCTCTTCATGGTCCATCTTGAGTCATTGAAGTTCAAGAAGCTTTTCAAGACCAACTTCATTTCTTTCTATCATCCATTCGAAAGTGTCTACACTGCAGGTAATAGCATGCCTTACATTGCTGATACAGCATAACCAAGTTATTTTTTGATAATTGGATGATATTCTACATTGTTCTATTTGGACGCAGTGTGGTGGCTTTTACTGTATTTGTTATTATCTGGATAATTTTTTAGTGGTAGCTAATTCACTTTATGTTCTATAAGTAGATGGTTTCTTTTACATGAGTATCCATACAGGAAACAATCATTACCTGTGTTCTAGAAAATAATGAATGATAGGAAGGCTGGCAAAATTTTGTAGACCAATTGGACTAAATTTCATCTTTGCATTCCTGTTGACAGATGCAAGATTTGTCTAATAATTGTTTTGTGCATAGCGGAGTCCCATTTGTTCTTACTCATGAGATGCACAACTGTCGGAAGGTGACTGCATGAAAAAATTAGCTTCAAAGAAGTAAAATATCTAGCTCAATTGACACATGAGGAAGCTTAATTAGGCCTAGTTTCATTTCTTTTATTCAGTATTGTTATTGCTAATAGTCTTAGATCAGTAATAACCGCTTGGTTTCAAATTATGAATAATTGGCCAGTTACCACTTTAGGAGTATCCTGATTGTGTCAAGTCCATTTATACTAATAAAAATGAATCACTGGAGTTCAGTTTCTTCTTATCAGGCTTATTTTGCTTAAAGAGTTAAATCATAATCACTTTTGTTGCCATAGTTTCTTAGTATTGCGGATTTTTTTTTCTTTTCAATATGGCGTCGGACGAGCTTAAAATAGCTCCATATAACATCTCTGTTGTGACCAGCTAATAGTATGAGCATATGCATGTTTTTCATTTTTATGACACTGAGCATATGTTGTTCGGAAAATATTTAATAAATTTGGCGGCAGGTGTGGTTTGTTTATCTATTACTATTGCTGTGTCAAAACTGAGCTGTCATTCACAAATTACAACTGTAACTTAATTTGAAATACCTTGTTGATGTCTGCTGGTTTGTATTTGTTTTGTTGGAATGTTGTTGTATTGTGCACTTAGGGTTTGGAGCCTAATCTTCCTTTTACTGGTTTGTTGATGGCTGGTATAGTTACATCGTAGGCCCCTCCATTATAGTGAGTTAGGGAATAGAAAAGCTTCATCCTTGTAAAAAGGATTTTGCCAGCACTAACCAACGTTAAGCCTTGAGTTCCTTATCCTTGCTGAGCAGCCATATACTCTGCCCACATGACACATTGTTTGTTTCACTTATGCTTGTAGAAATATGTGCTGGTGGTGGAGACGATGGGGCTGAGATTTTGCTCAATGCATAAGATGATTGTCCGGTTGGATATATTATTTGATCTACTGGTTGAGCAGGTATGCTTATCTTCTGCATTCCTATTGAGTGGTATCTGAACTGCTCTTAGAAAATGCAGTGCTTTTCTTTTACTACCAATTCTTAAATATCAAATTGCAAGAGAGAACTTTAAGATTTTCTTACACCCCTTTGGTCAGTCAATGCCCACCTGGCCACCTCCCATAATGGTGCGTTTTCATGGCAGGTGGCATCTTGGATCTTTTCTCGGGGGACTTGCTTCCTCATCCCTTGTTATATAGTAGCAAATAAATTAGTAGCCTTTACTCTGCTTCTGGCTTATATTTCTGTTTAACTCTTAATCTTTGCTCATATATGATTTCATTTATTTGAAGTGGTTACGAGTCTGTCAATTGATAGTGTGATTTGCAATAATGTGTGACCATTTGTTTTCAAACTTCTATTTATACGGACATATAGCCATGCCATTTTACATTCCTGCTTATTTTGGATCACTATGATACATGGTGAACTAACGACATTCACAGTACTTGAAGAGTATGGCTTCATTAATTAGTACAGTGCTGTTTATCATTCCGTTTACAGTTATTGTAGTTTTATGGATGATTCCTCTAGTTTATCCTGTTTTGTTAAACATTTCCTTAGCATGCCACTTGTCCGCCAAACATATTTTTTCAAAGAATAGAAGCCTATAATTAATAACTTGCTCCAGCCAAATTCTGGAGATTTGATACAGTACATGCGTAAGAACCAAACGGAAGGCTCTTCCTTAATATGGCAAGATCCAACGTAGCTAGGTAATCTGCCACTCTATTACATGACCTTGGCACAGCGGCAGTTTAAACTGAACTAAATTCAGGAAGGAGCATGTAGCGTATTTCATAATGTAACTTTTTTATCGCTAGTAACATTTTTTTACTAGCATATTATCATTAAATCATTGGTAAAAGTATTGCTTGATGATAGCAGAGTATTATAGGCATGGCAGTCATTTTGGACCAATCAAAATGGTAATTAATAAGATGATGCCTGATCGCTTGCTTGAGCCTTGTACTACATAACTCTATGATATTTGATCTGTTAGTAACTACTAGCTAGCTCTTACACTTCTGAAAAGGATGGCTGCAAGCTAGAAACAAGATGTTCTGCTTCCTACTCCATGAGCCTCTCACGTGCCACTGTTCTAATAGTCTCTACTCAGTCCAGAGATATCCGATAGTTTTACTATTAGAAAAGGATGGCTGCCACTACACTACAAATCCCTTTTGTTTTTCCTCTGTTTCTGCCATGGGCATTGTCTAATAATGCTGAGATGATTTTACAATGGAGCTTTTCGCACAATTTCCACAATAGTGAAGCTAAAGTTTATTCAGTCATACAGAATCTATAAGAATAATAACTTCTGTGGCTTTTCTTTCCCGGTTGAATAATACAAATTTGTTTAACTGGTGATATTTCTTGACCTGCAGGTATCTAGAGTTTACATTGTGGGGAGTGAGATGCAGAAATGGATTGTGGGTGCAGGTTCTTCTATGTTGTATGTTCAACGCGAAAATTGACTTTCCATGTAGCATGCACCGGACAGCTGCAAATTGCACTTGTAGGAATTAATTGCTTAATTTGACAACTTCTGTCTATTATCTGATTTCTGTAGACATTAGTCAACCGGTTTGAAGGTTGAACACATTGAGTTGCTTCGATTAATTCGTTCTCAGCTCGTCGTATCTTTAATTTTCTGTCTTCCAAGCAAGCATGTTTTGCAAGCACGTCTGTGAACTGATCCTGCTTTTGTATTATTGTGTGTGCGTGCTTTGGTTTACCTTCTGGGTCGTCTTTCTACCTGGGAGTTGGAAAGAAGCTCCTGTTTGTTGGATTGCACCTTGGCAATGTGGTGCGCGCATGCAAATCATTTGCTTTCGCCTTTGGTAACATCCGGTCTCTTGGCCTGGTAAATGGCAAATCATTTTGCCTTTTTCCTTATGTCAATTCTCCATCGATCATTCGATCCCTTGTCTTGGTTTATAGCAAACTAAAGCTTTATTCCATGTTCTGTTTCTCGACGATTCCTTATTTTTCGTTTTTCTTATTTTAGGCCTCGGCTTGGTTTATATCAATCTGTGCTTTATTCCATGTTCTGCTCCTGGGAATCACATTGACAAAAGAACTGTGGCGACAAGCTAGCCAACTGACAGAGCTAGCGAACCGTACGTATAGCCCAATGTAAACTATCATTTTTTGTTATCTTTATTTCTCTCTTCCAAACTGATGGGTGAGACCAACATGGGCAGAGAGAGGGCAACACCAATGTCATCATTGGCGATGGTTACTGCTCTAGTTCGCAGGTCTCTTGGTGACTTCATGAGGATTTTCCATTTGTCTACTGCAACAAGCTTTACTACAAATTTTACTTGACTTAGAAGACGGAGGGGTCAGTACGACGTGGCGTATTCGATTCGCTTCAGTGTTGTCGTTAGATGGTCTGAAGATCTATTCGTAGTATTTATTTACTTGTGGGATTCTTCATATACCTTTGTTGTGGTTGGCCTCTTTGTTAGAAAAAGAAGTTAGGGGCGTTTGAGCAAAATATATTACAGCCACATGTCCGCAGCGGAATGATTTGGACTGAGTTTGTATCTACAACACAAGTTACTGTACCAATTTATCCCAATTTTCAAGTTTGCGCATCATTTAACACGCACCACACAAGTATTTGTATGTTCAATGTATATAAGACAGACAAACGCGAAAAGTTCAAATGGAGATCCAGCTACATGTTTCAAAAAACACAAAAATCTGTAATTTTTAGTTTCATAAAATCGTGAGAAAAAATATCCCAGATGTAGATAGTGTCGAGATTTAGAAGCGTGTAAAGTTTCAACTAAAAAATTCGTCGTATTTTGGACTAGAGAAAAAAGACAAATCAGGCAAAAGTTATTGTTCACAATCCACCCATTTGTTATTTTCGTCCAGCCCACAATATAATAAATTTCGAGTTGAAATTTTGCACACTTGTAGATAATATCATTATTTGCATCTGATATATTTTCCCGATTTGTGGAAACTTAAAAATGCACATTTTAATTTTTGTTTTCAGAAAAGGAGCTACATGTACAGCCTTGTCAGTATATGCATAAATCCAAATGGGCTGGGCTTATATGATCATGCCATGGGCTGGGCTTCTATGACCCCATGAGAGGAGTCAAGGGATGAACAGCGTCGTTTTCCCTTCACTTCACTTCACTCCCCACGCTCTAGGGCTACTAGATGAGCAGCCGCCGCCGCCGCGCTCGCTCGCCGGCGTTGACGCCGTTGGACGACGGCGACCTCCTCTGCGAGATCCTCCTCCGCCTCCCGCCGCAGCCCTCCTCCCTCCCCAGAGCCTCCGCCGTCTACAAGCGCTGGCGCGGCCTCGTCTCCAACCCCGGCTTCTCCCGCCGTTTCCACCTCCACCACCGCCGCAACCCGCCACTCCTCGGTTTCCTCAACAAAGAAGGAGCTAGTTCCTTCCTACCTACCCTGGAGGCCCCCAATCGTATTCCTCCCAAGCGCTTATCCTTGCAGTTTGACGACGATTACGGCTGCACAAGCACCGTGTCCCTTGGACGTCGCCATGGCCTGCTCCTCATCTTCCTTGAGAAGCGCCTCCAGGTCCTGGTGTGGGACCCCATCACTGGCGACAAGCACCACATTGCCGTTCCTGCGCCGTTCGATACAAAGTACATCCTGCTCAATGGGGCCGTACTTCGCGATGCCCTAGATGACCAGCACTTCTAGGTGGTCTTGGCCTCCGCAGACGGCAACCGCGAACAACAAACTCGAGTGTTTGCCTGCATTTACTCGTCGAAGACTGGCTTATGGGGAAATCTCATATCAACACCTATTCCGTACGAGGATAGTGTGATACCTTTTCCCGCCATGATTTGTGCCAATGACGATGTGCTTGCTGGAGATTCCCTTTACTGGCTTCTTGCTGGGTATTCACACGGAATTCTGGAATTTGATTTGGCGAAGCAGAGCCTAGCTGTGATACCGGAGCTAGTGTATTCGGGCAATGGCTTCATGATGATGCGGGCCGAGGGCGGTGGGCTGGGTTGCCTCGTAGTGTCAGACTCAGACTGTACCGCCCAGTTATGGAAGTGGAAAACTGATTTTGATGGTGCTGCTTCATGGGGGCTTTCAAGAACTATTGAATTGGACAAGCTACTTTCGCTGAAATCAGGGAGAAATCGTCCCTATACATACTAGGAATTGCTGAGGAGAGTAATGTGGTGTTACTATGGACAATGATCGGCCTCTTCATGATCAATCTTGAGTCATTGAAGTTCAGGAATCTTTTCAGAACCAACGCCATTTATTACTATCATCCATTCGAAAGTGTCTATGCTGCAGGTAGTAGCATGCCAACCAAGTTATTATTCTATAATTGGCTGATGAAAATATGTTCAGAACCTTTTGTATAAAGCCACCAATTTGAAGTTGTGCCATATCATTTGTTTATTTTGCTGCTTGATAACATCTTCAACAATACCTATTTCCTTCCATAGTATTCTGTTCTGATGCTTGTGTGACCGCATTTATTTATTGGTTATAATCTGAAAAAAACTATTTGTGCTATCTAATTCACCTTATGTTCTGTAACCAGCTGATGGGTGGCAATGATTCTGCTATTAGCTTCGTTTGTTTAGCTTTTGTGTTTTAAAATCAAATCGAGAAAACTGTCGTCATTACTTTTTTCTATGAATGTACAATTGATACAAGATCGGGGAATTCTTTGTAGAATCCATGAACTTCATCATTGGTGGCCTATTGACATATGGAAATTTGTCTAATTGTAGTATTAGTGCATATGCGCAGTGCCATTTTTTCTCAAGAGGAGATGAACAACAATTGGAAGTTCACATCAAAAACTGTCTTGAACCCTTTGGAAGCTTAAGCCTAGTTATATTTCTTTCACTCTGCATTGATATCTCTGCTGATTTCTGTATAGGCTTAAATTAATTATAACAACTTGATTTGAAATTTACGAAAAGTGATTGCCCTCATTTGTACGAGGAATGTGATAGTATTATGAGTTCAATGTCATCTCTTCATGGTAAATTTATGTAAAGATAATTTAAACCAGGTAAAACGGAGACATGAACCCACTATCTGGCATAAATACTCCCTCTTGGAGTTACAATCATCTACTTGGCCAAAGCATCTACGAGTAACGGAAAGCATGCAAGATCTTAAATAACATATAAGATAGATTGATAATCAACTTGACATAATATTCAATATTCATCGGATCGCAGCAAACACAACATGTAGCATTACAATAATATGATCTTGATCATGTAGGGCAGCTCACAAGATCTAAACATGATGGCGCAAAGTTGAGAGACAACCATCTAGCTACTGCTATGGACCCGTAGTCCAAGGATGAACTACTCACGCATCACTCCGGAGGCAGGCATGGCGATGTAAAAGCCTCCGGTGACGATTCCCCTCTCCGGCAGGGTGCCGGGAAGAGGTTCTGAACCCTCCCAAGCTAGGGTTGATGATGGCGGCGTCTCTGGGTCTTTTCGTGGATTTCTGCTTAGGTACATAGGGTTTTCGCGTCAGGGGAATAAGTAGGCGAAAGGGCAGCGGCTGCGGACCCCGAGGGGCCCACACCACCCTAGGGCGCGGCAGAGGGGCGGGGGGCGCCCTAGGTGCGTGTGGCCTCCTGGTGGCCCTCCTCTGCTGCTCCTTTGCTCCGTCAAGCGTGTTCTGGAAAAATAGGCACCCCCGTGTAGTTTCGTCCAATTCCGAGAATATTTCCAGACTAGCTTTTCTGGAATACAAAAACAGCAGAAAACAGGAACTGGCACTTCGGCATCTTGTTAATAGGTTAGTCCCAAAAAATGTATAAAAGTGATATAAAATAGATGCAAAACATGTAGCAATTGGTATAAAACAAGCATGGAACATCAAAAATTATAGATACGTTTGAGACGTATCAGCATCCCCAAGCTTAGTTCCTACTCGTCCTCGAGTAGGTAAACGATAAAAAACAAAATAATTTTTGAGGTGACATGCTACTTTCATAATCTTGATCATATAATATTGCAAGGCACATGTAAATGAATGAAGTGATCCAAGTCAATGGTCTATAATTTGCTATCAAATAGATAATGAGTAAACAATGAATCACACAAGCTAAATGTTTTCATGAATAGTACTTTCGAGACAAGCATCAAACAGTTTTGCATAAGTGTTAACTCATAAAGCAATAGTTTCTAATAAAAGGTATTCAATTAACACAAAGGAAGAATTTAGTTTCAGCATTTGCTTCAACTTTCAACATATTTATCTCATGGATATTGTCAACACAAAGTAGTATAACAAGTCCAATACATTGCATATAACGCATGTTGTAACAAAGTTGACACTAGTGTTTGCTTGTGGAAGACAGAAAGAATAGGAAAACTGACTCAACATAAAAGTAAAAGAAAGTCCCTTCGCAGAGGGAAGCAGAGATTAAATCATGTGCTAGAGCTTTTAAGTTTTTGAAAGCATATAGAGATTGCATAAAATATTTGATACTCCTCCCAACCTTGCTAACACAAGCCATGGCTAACCGAATCCTCGGGTGCCTTCCATCAATCACATACCATGGAGGAGTATCTATTTTTGAGAGGTGTTTGTTAATTGTCAACGAATGGTAGCGGGTGAGAACAGTATTCTACCTGTCAAACGGACTTTTAAGAGCGGCTCCCATAAAGGACGTTATTTCTACCAGCAAGGCAGATCATCCCTCTTTCTCTTTGGTTTACACACATTCAGGTATTTCACTGTTTGTCATTGCTTACTGATGAATCAGGGCAAAAGTGTGAAGAGAATTAATTGGTTAAAGTTGTAATTAATTGGGACTGGGCACCCCGTTGCCAGCTCTTTTTGCAAGTTATTGGATAAGCGGATGTATATGCCACTAGTCCAGGTGTAAAAGTCCATTCGACAAATAGAATAAAGAATAACCACACTAATTCCTCATGAGCTAGTAAACATTGACACAAAAAGGGAGTAATATCATTTTGAATAATTTAAAGGTAGTACATGAAAAATTTACTTGGAGTGGCAAGGAAATACCACATATAGCTAGTTATGGTGGACACAAATGGCATGGATTTTGGCTCAAGGATTTGGATGCACGAGAAGCATTCCCTCTCAGTACAGAGTTTAGGCTAGCAAGGTTATGTAAGCAAACAAGAATATCAACCCGTACACCAAGTTTTATATGACAAACATATTGCAAACGTTATAAGACTTCATACCGTCTTCCTTGTTAACCAAACCCTGTTATTAGAAAATATCTAGACCTTAGAGATACCCCCGATGCAAACCAAATTTTCAACAAGCTTTACGGTAGTTCTTCACTAATAGGCTTAACTCATGTGATGCACAATTTAATCATGATCTACTTGTTAACTCAAAACAATTGACAAGCATCAAGTTATCCATTTTAGTGATCTACAAGATTAAGCAAGTTTTTCCTTATACCAATTACCACATGCAACATTTTCTGAACCAACCAAACACCAATCAATTTATTTAATCAACTCTCCAAACAAATATAAGTGAAGCAAGAGAGTACTTTATACAAAAGAAAGCTAATAGCTCTGACAAGAGATACATGAAAACAAGAGCTAAAAGCTAAACAGCGCTAGATATGAATACTCAACAAATATAAGTGAAGAATAGGAGTATTCTCATGAAAAAGTGGAGCATGTCTGTCATGGGGTCACTCTTCGACTACCCCACGGTGGGGATACCTGGGTCACGCCAAGGAGGATGACATGCGGCCCAAGATAGTCGACGCTAGGTCATGCGACCCCGCCATGCTTGTAAGCGCCATCGGCACCGTTCACCTGAGACCTAGCCTACCATATAAAGGCTAGGAGGGTCCTTCGTCTAGGGTACGCTCATAGCCGCCACACAAACCCTAGCGAGATTGCCATCTCGCCATTGTAGCCACAACTCACCATCAATAACCAGACAAGCAGGAAGTAGGGTGTTATCCTCCGGGAGCCTGAACCTGGGTAAACGCCTTGCTTGTCAGCCGTCGTGATCACCAGCGCTCATCTCTCTCCCCCTCAATCAACCCGGGGTACTCAACCTAGGATTTGCCGAGTCCACACCTCGTCAATTGGCGCCGTCTGTGGGAAAGAACGAGCGCTGGAACCATGGTCGCACCGGCTCCATCAACTTTGAAGACCGACGTCTGCATCACCAAGGAGCCAATCTGCTTCGGCTCCTTCGAGTACACCTTCCACCCGCCGGCCCACCGCTCGGTGTACGCCGATCTGCACGTAGGTATGTGCCTCACCTTCGGTACCATGCACTACTTCGTAGACAGCTGTGGAGTACTCAGATCCACGGCGATCGCACCGCCCGCGGTGGTGGCACCCGCATCTGCCGCGGCTGCGCCAACCACGCCCCCACCTGCTGCGAGATCGCATCTGCTGCGACTGCGGCGGCAGCATCTTCGACTGCTGAGAAGATCGCGTCCGCCTCGACTACTCCGACCGCCTCCGCTGCGGCAGAGATCGCGCCCAACGCGGCCGCGCCATCAGCGTCTCCGGCTACCCGGGGATCGCATCTGCTACGACTACGTCGACCACCTCGTCGACCACCGCGCGGATCGAGTCTACTTCGACTACCTCGATCGCGTCGCTGGCAAGGCCAAGATCTACGTCAACTTCGACTACGTCGACCACACCCTCGCGCGCAACGGAGGTCGCGTCGTTCTATACCGCCACTCGCGTCTCCATCGACTTACAAGATCGTCAACAAGCCAATCGCGCCCACGTCGACAACAGCGACATCACTCCTCACGACCGCGGCGAAGATCGCGAAACTCCAGGGAAGGAGCCTCGGCGGCGACTGTGGTACCACCACGTTGCACCATTTTCGACTCCGAGCACGGCTCGGACGAAGGAAGCAGCAGTGGCAGCGTCCATCCCGCTGCCCAGATCTACCCCCGCAAGTCTTCATGATCGGCCAGAGGCCGCAGGGCAACGACGACGAACCCGCATACCCACTGGAGGTGGTCATGCCGGACCAGGTGACGCGACTCACCATCACCCGCGACATGGCAATCAAAGCCCTGAAGCACGTCGAGGAAGGCACGTACCCCCACCGGACGCACCCCGGGAGGACCTTATGGCGGTCCAGTACCTGCTACGGAAGGAAGGCGAACGACTCCGCGCAGAGAAGGCCGAGCTCCTTCGACGCAAGGAGGAGGCCGACGCGTCGAGCGCCAGGAGGGCCGCTTACTCGTTCACTGCCTCAACAGAGGTCTCACAAGGAGCAAGGCGCCACAGAGCCCGCGTGCCTCTGATGACGGAGGCCGACCGCGCTAGAGTCACTCGCAACCTCGAGTCATCATACATAGAAGACGCAGAGCCGCGCTCATGGCAGTCGAAACATACCTGCGACTGACACAGCCGCCTGAGGGCGACTCGCGCGCTCTCCTCCACAAGCAGCAGATCATGTCTATCAAGGCACTCGAAGACGCACTGATAAACAAGGCGCCAACGAAAAAGCGCGAGAAGATCGAGATCGCCGCGACCACGAGCCCGCAGCATCGCAGCCCCGGCGACAACAACTGCGACAGCCACAGCCAGGCGAAGACCTCCGCAACGTCATCACACAAAGGACGGTAGACCGCAGCCGCATCCAGCGGCCGGCCAGCACGTCCAACTTCGACTACGACCGCAACGACGGCGACTACGAGCCGTGCGGCGCCGCATGCTTCAGCTTCAACATACGCGACACAAGAATGCCCAAGGGCTTCAAGCTCACGGCAGAAGCAGTCAAGTACGACGGGAAGCAGGACCCGAGACTCTGGCTAGAAGACTACCTCATAGCCTGCAGCTGCCAGGGCGGTACTTCGACTACGGCCATGCAGTACATCCAGCTGATGCTCACGGGCTCTGCACGCGGGTGGCTCAACACTCAACCCAAGAACGCCTTCAGGACGTGGGACGAGTTCGCGGAGGCCTTCGTTAAATCCTTCCTGGGGACGTACTCGAGACCGACGACGTTCGTCGAACTACAAGCATGCAAGCAAGGACGAGACGAGCCGCTCCGGTCATACATCCAGCGTTGGACCTGCTCCGCAACACCATGGAGACCGCCTCGGAGGACCGAGTGATGGATGCCTTCATGCACGGCGTCTCCCGCCGCGACCTCCGCGAGGAGTTTGGTAGGCTCCGGCCGAAAAACATGATCGAGGTCATGAAGATAGCAAACCAGTGGGCAGACGGAGAGGACTCGGTCCGCAATAGTTCACACTACTCCCCGAAGGACGAAGCCGGACCAAGCAACTGGCGAGAAGGACGCCACAAGAAGAAGCCACGTTACAACGGCAACGACTCAATCGAGCTAGTAGCGGCGGGATTCCAAACCCCCCGTGAGGATGAAGCGCGCGACAGCAGTCGCCAATACAGCCATGCACAGTACAGTCGAAGCGGCGGTGACCAGAGTCGCCAATACAGCCAGGGGCAGTACAACCGAAGCGGCGGCAGCAGCTACCGCAGCGACGGAGGCCATAAACGCGAGTGGCAGAAACGCACTCTAAGCCCAGCGGAAGAGCTGGAACAACCCTGCAGGCACCACATGTTCAGGAACCCGGAAACGGGCAAGTGGGGATCCAACCACCTGTTGAAGGACTGTCGAAAGGCACGCAAAATATACGAAGCCATGCAGAAGATAGTCACTCCAGCACCCGCAGCGCAGCCAGCCGCAGCTAGCCATCCAGGCAGCACCCGCAGTCGCCAATCCAGCACAGGCGGCGGGAGCCTTTCTGCAGCAGCAGCAGCCGCAGCAAGATGCCCCACCGGTGATCCAGGACGCATATCCAGCGGCACGCGGACAACTCAACATGATACAGAAGGGGCGCCCCTCAAACAGGACTCAGAAGCTCATCACCCGCCAAGTCTTCCAAGCCATCACTGTCCACCCGCGTACCAGACTACCTGAGAGGGTCAGAACACCAATCACTTCTCCAGAGCAGATCACCCGCCTGCAGTACCACGACCCGGGCACGCCGCTCTGGTAGTCGAAGCTCTGATCGGAGATTACACCCTGAAAAAGGTGTTCATGGACGGAGGCAGTGGCATTAACATCATCTTTGCCGACACCCTCAGAAGGATAAACAGGCCAACGACGGACTTGGGCATCAGAGACACCTTCCATGGCATAGTACCAGGGCAAGCAGTCACGCCCATGGGAACGATCACACTCGATGTCATCTTCGGCACACCCGAAAACTTCAAGAGGGAGTCGATCGACTTCGAGGTAGTCGACTGGAAGTCGCAGTACCACGCGATACTCGGGCGCCCAACCTTCGCCAGATTCATGGCGGTACCTCACTACGCCTACCTCATGCTCAAGATGCCTGGACCCAAGGGCGTCATCACGGTGCACGGCGACTTCGACCGCTCCAACAGCTGCGACCGCGAGTTCAGCAAGATCTCCGAATTCTTCGGAGTCGAAGAGCACTTCGAGGCAATGGCAGTCGACAACGACAAGACCATCTTCCCAGCCCGCAAGAAACCAGCCAAGGACGCTGCCTTCAACGCGGCTGACGACACAACGACCCATCAGGTCCACCCGACTGACGCCAGCAAGACGGTCAAAGTATCGTCGAGTCTGACTCCCGCATAGGAAGGCGCGCTCGTCGAGTTTCTACGTGAGAACTGGAGAATCTTCGCATGGCAACCCTCTGACATGCCAGGAATACCCAGGAACCTCGCCGAGCACTCCTTAAAGTCCACAAGGACGCCAGACCCGTCAAACAGGCCATGCGACGCTTTTCCGGGCCCAAGCGAGACGAAATCAGCAGAGAAATCGATCGACTGCTGAATGCCAAGTTCATCCGAGAGATCAAGGACTCGGACTGGGTCGCCAACCCGTCCTGGTGGAGAAGAAGAAGACGAAGAAACTCCGCATGTGCGTCGACTTCACCGCCCTCAACAAATGCTGCCCCAAGGACCATTTCCCGCTCCCGCGGATAGATCAGATCATCGACTCGACTGCAGGCTGCGAACGCCTGTCCTTCCTGGACGCCTACTCAGGTTACCAGCAGATCAGACTGAACGTCGACGATGAGGAAAGACAGCATTCATCACACCCGACGGCGTTTTCTGCTACCAGACGATGCCCTTCGGGTTGAAGAACGCTGGTGCCACGTACCAGCGCACAATGCAAGCATGCCTCAAAGGGCTCATCGGGCAGATCGTCCAAGTCTACGTCGACGACATCGTCGTCACCACCCGCAAGGAGGACACCCTCATCGCCGACCTCCGCAAGGTCTTCGCCGCCCTCGACGAGTATCAGATCAAGCTGAACCCAGACAAGTGTGTCTTCGGCGTGCCAGCCGGAGAACTGCTTGGGTACCTCGTCTCTGCAAGAGGAATCGAAGCCAACCCTGAGAAGGTGCAAAACATACTCGCAATGCCAGCACCGACCAAGCTTCACGAGGTGCAACGCCTAGCCGGCCGAGTCGCAGCTCTCAGCCGGTTCATAAGTAAGTTGGGAGAAAAGGCCCTGCCTTTCTACCAACTGATGAAAAAGACAGACAAGTTCGAGTGGACAGAAGAAGCGCAAGTCGCGTTCGACCAACTCAAGAAAACACTCACGACTTCCCCAGTACTGGTGGCTCCACTGGAGAACGAGCCGCTATACCTCTACGTGTCAGCCACAAACAGGGTGGTCAGCACGGTACTCGTAGTCGAACGAGAAGAAGAAGGACACAGTTACCCTGTTCAGCGACCCGTCTACTACCTTAGCGAGGTGTTGACCCTGTCCAAGCAGCGCTACCCGCACTACCAGAAGCTGGCCTACGGAGTTTTCATGACTTCAAGGAAAGTAATCCATTACTTCTCCGAGCACCCGATCACGGTGGTAAGCTCCTCCGGGCTCTCCGACATCCTGACCAACCAATGCGCGACAGGACGAGTCGCTAAGTGGGTCGTCGAGCTAGGACCCTGGGGGCTGAAATACGCTCACCCGAAGTCAATCAAGGCCCAAGTGCTCCCAGAATTCACCACCGAGTGGATAGAAGCCCAGCTGCCAGATGTCCCCGACCTGTCCAACGCATGGACAATGTACTTCGACGGCTCCAAAAAGTTCAGATCAGCCGGGGCAGGAGTCATCCTCATCTCCCCCAAAGGCGACAAGCTGAAGTACGTGCTACAGATGGACTTCCCAACACCCTCCAACAACGAGGCTGAGTACGAAGCCCTAATCCATGGCATGCGAATGGCCAAGAACTGCGGCGCCACTCACCTCATGATCTACGGCGACTCCTACCTCGTCGTGCAGCAAACCATGAAAGCCTGTGACGCCATCGCCGACAACATGATCGCCTACAGAGACCTGTACAACCAGCTGGAGGGCACCTTCGACGGCTGCGAGTTGCGGCACATCGGCCGCGAAAGCAACGAGGAAGCCGACGCCCTCGCCAACCTGGGCTCAGACAAGGCGCAGGTGCCACCCGGCGTCTTCCTTGAGCGCATCACGCAGCGGTCTGTCAAACTTCGACCCGCGCCCGGATCCTCCACACCATCAACGAGCACCGCCGACCCGCCAGGCAAAGAGAAGGAGCCAATGGAGGTTCTGCTCATCGAGCCCACCTGGACGAGCCCATATCTGGCGTACATGCTGCACCAGAGACTGCCAGTCAACTCAGTCGAAGCCAAGCGCATTATTCGCCGTTCGAAAGGCTTCACCATCATCAAGGGGGAGCTATACAAGCGAAGCATCTCAGGAGTACTCCAAAGGTGCGTCGACCCAGTCGACGGTCAAGCCATCTTACTCGAGATCCACGCTGGCATCTGCGGGCACCACGCCAGCAGTCGAGCCTTAGTGGCCAAAGCTTTACGAGCCGGATTCTACTGGCCCACCGCAATGCAAGACGCAGAAGAACTCGTGAGGAAATGTCTCGGCTGCCAGGAGTTCGCCAACAAGCCGCACGCACCAGCTTCAGCACTAAAGACCATCCCACTTGCCTGGCCCTTCGCTCAATGGGGGCTCGACATGGTGGGTCCACTCAAGAAGTCCTCGCCAGGAGGACACACGCATCTCTGGTGGCAGTCGACAAGTTCACGAAGTGGATCGAAGCCGTGCCTATCACAAGTTCGACTGCCTCCTCGGCAGTTAACTTCATCAGGTCGATCATCTTCAGGTTCGGTGCCAACAGCATCATCACCGACAACGGCACGAACTTCACAGCCGAAGAATTCAAGGACTTCTGCTCCGAGCAAGGCATCAAGCTCAACTACGCATCTGTCTCGCACCCGCAATCCAATGGGCAAGTCGAAAAGGCCAATGGTAGTCTGCAAGGCATCAAGAAGCGCCTGCGAGTACCATTGAGGCGCGCTGCAGGCGCCTGGGTCGAAGAGCTGCCATCTGTGCTTTGGAGTCTACGCACACACCAAACAGATCAACCCAGTACACGCCATTCTTCATGGTTTACGGTGCAGAGGCAGTCATGCCTGCGACATCAAGTTCGACGCACCCGAGTGGTGGCCTACGACGAGTCTGACGCAGAAGAAGCACTCGAGGATGACATGGATACCCTGGACGAAGCACGCGACATCGCCCTTACCCGCACAGCCGTATATCAGCAAGACTGCGCAACTATCACGGACGGCGACTGCGGCCCAGAGCGTTCGTCCCGAGACCTTGTCCTCGCCTCAAACAGAAGAAGGTGCACAAGCTGCCTCCCCATGGGAGGGCCCATACATTGTGACAGAAGCAATCGGCGGAGGAGCTTACCGCCTGAAGGACTCGAAGACAGGAACAGTCTGCCACAACCCATGGAATGTGCGCAGCTGCGACGCTTCTACGCCTAGTCGACTCCCCTTGTAACAAAGCATACATGTCAAGACGGCAGGTTTCAGACGCACTCTTTCCCTTACCAGGGTACCTGAGGGGACTGGAAGGGTTTTAATGAGGCGGCCTGCTCGCAAAAATCAATGAAGTGATTTATGGAACAAGCTCTCCCCTTTACTTTTTCAGTCAAAAAGCAACATAAACCTAGGCCGCACCCGACGCACTCGGGGGCTGCGCCATACAGGTTCAAGTCGAAAATCCTAGGCCGCCACCCGAAGCACTCGGGGGCTGCGCCACACAGGTCTAAGTCAAACCTAGGCCGCACCCGAGCACTCGGGGGCTGCGCCATACAGGTTCAAGTCAAATCCTAGGCCGCCACCCGAAGCACTCGGGGGCTGCGCCACACAGGTCTAAGTCAAACCTAGGCCGCACCCGAGCACTCGGGGGCTGCGCCATACAGGTTCAACTCAAAACCTAGGCCGCCACCCGAAGCACTCGGGGGCTGCGCCATACAGGTTCAACTCAAACCTAGGCCGCACCCGAAGCACTCGGGGGCTGCGCCACACAGGTCTAAGTCAAACCTAGGCCGCACCCAACGCACTCGGGGGCTGCGCCATACAGGTTCAACTCAAAACCTAGGCCGCCACCCGAAGCACTCGGGGGCTGCGCCGCACAGGTCCAAGTCAACCTAGGCCGTCACCCGACGCACTCGGGGGCTGCGCCATACAGGTCACTCGCAAAATCCTTGGCCGCACCCGAAGCACTCGGGGGCTGCGCCGCACAGGTCCAAGTCAACCTAGGCCGCCACCCGACGCACTCGGGGGCTGCGCCATACAGGTCACTCGCAAAATCCTTGGCCGTCACCCGAAGCACTCGGGGGCTGCGCCGCACAGGTCCAAGTCAACCTAGGCCGTCACCCGACGCACTCGGGGGCTGCGCCATACAGGCCAGTCGCAAAATCCTAGGCCGCACCCGACACACTCGGGGGCTGCGCCATACAGGTCCAACTCGAAAACCTAGGTCGCTACCCGAAGCACCCGGGGCTGCGCCGCACAGGTCTAGATCAAAGTACCAGGCCGCACCCGTCGCACTCGGGGGCTGCGCCGCACAGTCTGACTCGGTACACCTCGGCTGCACTCGAAGCACTCGGGGGCTGCGCCGCACAGGTCTAACTCAAAATCCTAGGCCGCACTCGATCCGCTCGGGGGCTGCGCCATACAGGTTTACAGACGTCTACAAGACACAATTTACTAACTCGGGGGCTACCCCCACCCAGACATACATACACTCATATTTCCACTTGGAAAAATTTCTTTTACAAGCTAACACTATGCAACAACACTCTACTGCTCTTATTCTACAGGCTCGCCCTTTGGCGCATCAAGTGGCCCTACAAGGTGCTCGCTAAAGTTCTGGACCTGCCGAATCAACTGGCGCGCAGCCGCAAGAGTATCGGCATATTCACCCTCTCCAGGCAAGCCGTCAAGCACCTTGTGCAATGGAAGATTAGGCCGGTGCAGTCGAACGTATGCCAACACCACATTCGCCCCGGCAACAAGTTGAGCGTGCACGACTTCCTTCAACGCACCGCCTTCACGGAACCTCTCCAGAAGTGCAGTCAGTCCATTCGGCTGCTCGTTGTGAGGAAAGTACACCTTGTTGATCTGCCAGAGGGTTTTTCTGCAACCTTCCAAGAGCACAGCAGCCCGCCAGGCGATCCAGCATTCGTGCCAGTACACTACCTCTGGATTTGTTCGACCAAAACTGGCGCGCTTCAGGTGAGTCACCGGCGGCCTCTTTCTCTACTCGCTCGTCCACTCGAAGCTGCTCAGCCTTCAAGTCAGAGTTCACATCTGCATCAAGGCCAAGCATTAAGCATAGCAGGAAGACACAGAAGCCGAAGCAAAAACGCTAGAAGGCCAACCTTGCAGCTGTCGACTGATCAAGTCCATCTCGCCAAGCAGAAACTCCTCACGCTGGGAGAACGGCGCAACGGGCCGCGACCTCAATCGCTCCAGCTCCAACTCAGCACTCTTCAACTTCGACTCGAGCTCCAACACCTTGTTCCTCATGAAGGTGATCACTCTCTGGTCATTTACGCTTCGCACAGGAGCTGGAGGAGCTTGACGGCGGCGACGAGTAGGCGCAGCCGAAGTGGTGTCCTCCTCATTGTCCGCGCCAGTAGTTCCAGCAACGTCAGGAGCTTCGCCCATATCAGACTGCCAAGAATTGACAGCGTCAAGCCAGGAAAAGAATCAACATAATTCATCCAAACAAGACATCAAAAAAGACTTGGCGACTGCACCCCCGAGGGAGCGAATTCACATTTCATCATCAGCATGTTCACTCGCACGATATAAAGTGCATTACAGACTCAAGCCCAAAAGCAGAAGCATAGTCCTACAAGGAAAAAGTCTACACTACAGACTCCGACTGGGAACGGCTCTTCCTAGCAGCCAACTCTGCAGCTTTGGCAATCCTCTTCTCGAAGGTGTCGACCAACTTCTCAGCTAGCTGGCTCGCCTGCACCTTCACACCGCTAAGGGACGCGGTCCTGCCATCAGGCTTCCGAGGGAAGTCGCTGACAACCTTCTCAAAATCACCCACGACTTGGTGACCAAGAAGTAGCTGGAAAGTGAGCTCGGAGCCGCGTACCGTCTGCGTGCGCGTGAAGTTCGCCAGGACATTCGAATTGCCTTCGAATGGAGCTGCGAGTGCGTCAACAGCAGCTGGTGGCGGCTTGCTGGGAAAGATACTCCGGTGCACAGTCGCTAAGGCCTCCGTCGACTTCTGCAGTGCCGCCGTCGACTGCTGCAGCGCTGCCGATGCATACGCGCAGACGCGGTCGACGAAGCCAACAGCCCCGCCAAGCCGACACTCTTGCTGGAAGTCCCTTCTGGAGGAGCACCTCCGCAAGTCTCTGTTCAAAAGAAATCAACACCCGTAAGACGTCAGAAGTCGAAGAAAGGCAAAGTAGGCATTGAGCCGAAAAACTTACTTCCAACAACATCTGCGAGTGCGAGCAAGCGGTCGACCTGGGTCTTCTCCAGAGCATCCCGAGCTTGTTCCCGCTCTTGGGCTTCACCCAGCGACTTCTCCAGCTCCGCGACCCGCGTCTTCATGCTCTCCTTCTTGCCTACGGATCAACGAAGCAAAGTTAGCAATAAAGGCAGTCGAAGCACCCCTTGAACACAAGGGTTCACACTTACTATTCGCTTGCTCCAGAGCAGTGCGGAGCTGATCCCTCTCCTGCTCATGCGAACGAAGGCTGCGGCTCCCTCCATCTGCTGGCGATAAAATGGCTGCAGGAAACACAAGACATTAATCTACGCCCGACTATTCTAGTCACGCGCATCTTCGGGGGCTACTCCCATCGGGAGCGCTGTACGCGCACCCGATACAGATCTTGCAGAAGGAGTCGAAGAACACTTACATGCTCAAGCAGCCCAGCGTCAACCGGAGTCGCGTCAGCAGACCTCTCTGGCATGGCGGAGGTCGAAGCCTTCAAGGCCAAAACGTCACCCGCCAGAGCCTCCTCTCTGGTCGTCCTCCAGTCTGCTCGATCATAGGAGCAGAAGTGTGCTCCATCTCACGAGGGGAAGAAACAGCAGCGCCAGTACGGTCGCTGTGACAAGAAAACTCAATTCAAGGACCTGCAAGTGAAACAGCATACTCGACAAAAACAAAGCAATGGTTATGCGACTAACCTGACGACATCGTCTTCACTTCCCAGGGAGACGGAGGCCATCCTCGCGAACTCGGTCGGCGGTGCAGAGCCGAGTGGAGGCACGACCAAAGGTTCAGCCGGATCGCTCGGGTGCCTAGTGCCCGAAGAGGACTCGCTCGTCTCTTCCTCGTTCACACCTGCCTCCTTCACAGGCGACGAGGTAGAACAGAGTCGCCAACCTTTCGCCTCTGCCGCTTCCGCAGCGGCTCCTCGTCTTCATCATCCTCCTCCAACTCTTCACTCGGAGAAGTGGCGGAGGGAACTTCATCGTCATCAACCTCGTCCTTAGGGAACTCTGCCTCTTCATGAGGTCCATTCTCCATCAACGGAGGAAGACTGGCATAGCTCGAACGACCCTGTCAGCAAATGAACCATTCGAGTCAGGCAAAAGATTTGACAGAAGAAGATACAAGACAAACAAAGCAAACGAAGCTCACCTCAGGCACAGGATTATTAGGACCATATGGCTCGACTGGGCACTTGACATTGCACGGGTCAGCGGCTCGGAGACTAGTGATGCTCCTCACCTTGACTCGACTGCGTCATCATCAAGCTCATTGCCAGCATCCTCACGCGCCCACATCGGGTGGACGCGACTGCGCAGCGGCTGCACCCGAAGCCTGAAGAAGGTGGCGATGAGGTGAATTCCACCCGTCTCGCGCCCAAGGCTCTTCAGAAGGCCACGAAGTAGCGTCAACAAGGGCTGAGTCGCCTCCCTCCTCCTTCGACAGCGGGTGCGCCCACGCGTTCGTCTTCCGCAACTCGCGATCAGCGGCGAATTCGGGAAGCCCTGCTTGGTCACACCTGATGTAGAACCACTTCTTCCGCCAGCCCTGGACGGAATCGGACTTCTTCATCTGGAAGTAGGAGGTGTCGCCACGCACCTGGATGCCGAAGCCGCCGACTGGTACACCTGCTTGCTCTTCCCCACGTTCCTCCTCACGAGGAATAGCGACTTCCACAGCAGCCAGTTGGGCGCGATTCCCAGGAAGCACTCGCAGAGCACGAAATAGCTCGCGATGCTCAAGACGCTATTGGGAGTCAGATCGTGGATCTGAATCCCATAAGCATACAGAGACCACGGACGAAATCGTGGAGGGGGAACCTGAAACCCCGCGGAAGGAAGTCCACGAAGCAAACGCGTTCCCCCTCGCGAGGGGAGGGGAATACCTCTTTCCCGGGAGCGCGCACCGTCGCCTTATCCGCCGCGGCAGCAGTCCCTGCACGCGGAGGGCCTCGAGGTCGGCCTTCTTCACCGACGATTTGACCCAATCGCCGTCGGGCTTCTTCATCACGCTCGCCTCGGCGGCGGCGACGGCGCTAGCAGCAGCCTTCCCCCTCTTCATCGCGGCCTTGCTCATGGAGGGTAGAGAAAAGAACTGACAGAGCACGCAGCACAACAATGGTGGAACAGAACCAGTGGAGACGAAGGAATGGGGATGGATGACTGTTCACCACCGCGGTGAAAATTATATACCGCGCGGTCAGTCAATCTAACCGTCCCTGCTGAAACCGCTCTCCGCAACATCATCTGGCCGTCCACGTGTTGCGCGGAGATAGCAACCGTCGACGGCCACGCCGCCCACTACGCGCGGGAATCAAGGCCATCATCACACCGAAATTTTCACGCCCAACGGTCAGAAAAAAGCGGCAACCGCTGTCTCTAGTCAATACTGACAGTGGGCCCGCACTGTCACGTCCCGTCGGACACAGAGTGAGCCAGAAAATGTCAGCACTGACGTCAACTGCGCAGGCGTAGCGAGTACGCCAATGGGCTGATCGAGAACTCGAACAGCTCATTCGAGTGCAAAAATGTTCAGTAAGCTCTAAGAGCCGAATAAACTCGAACAGCTCATTCGAGTGCAAAAGATACAGTAAGCTCCAAGAGCTGAAGAAACTTGTGCAGTAAGCTAAACAGGCCGAATACACAGTAAGTCACGCAAAGCCAGTCGCGACTCCAACATGTCGAGTCCCTTCTTTACTCCCATCGGGAGCGGGCTTTTCGACTGAAGAAAAATTGAGTTTAACCTCAATTGCAAGCAATTCAGCTTAATCTCGGGGGCTACTCCCATCGGGAGCGCTGTTCATGCTCCCGAGTGACTCAGAACAATAGCAGTCGAAAATCACAGACTAAGGCTGTACTCACGGTATTTTACCCTGGAAGTGACAGTTCGACTATGGAATCCTCCATAAGCCCTGAACGGCCGGAGTCGACCAATTTTACTCATCTCTTTCAGGAACCCGACGGCGTGCCCAGGAGGAAGGAGTCCTTTACCCGACTCTACAATTCGACTAAGCACTCGGGGGCTCCTGTCGTGGGGTCACTCTTCGACTACCCCACGGTGGGGATACCTGGGTCACGCCAAGCCCATCAGCCTTATGACGAGGTCCCAAGGAAGGCCCAAGGAGGACGACGTGCGGCCCAAGATAGTCGACGCTAGGTCATGCGACCCCGCCATGCCTGTAAGCGCCATCGGCACCGTTCACCTGAGACCTAGCCTACCATATAAAGGCTAGGAGGGTCCTTCGTCTAGGGTACGCTCATAGCCGCCACACAAACCCTAGCGAGATTGCCATCTCGCCATTGTAGACACAACTCACCATCAATAACCAGACAAGCAGGAAGTAGGGTGTTATCCTCCGGAGTCTGAACCTAGGTAAACGCCTTGCTTGTCAGCCGTCATGATCACCAGCGCTCATCTCTCTCCCCCTCAATCAACCCGGGGACTCAACCCTAGGATTTGCCGAGTCCACACCTCGTCAATGTCTCTCTCCCAATCAAGAATGCTAGGGTCCAGTCAAGCTTTATTGAAAATAAAAGTGCAATACTGAAAATAAAAGCACACAGACGCTCCAAGAAAAGCACATATGATGTGAAAGAATTAAAATATAGTTTCACTAGAGATGACCTGATAATTTTGACGATGAAGAAGGGATGCCTTGGGCATCCCCAAGCTTAGACGCTTGAGTCTTCTTGAAATATGCTGGGGAGATCCATGGGAGCCTCCCCAAGCTTAAGCTCTTCACTCTTCTTGATCCTATTATATCATCCTTCTCTCTTGACCCTTGAAAACTTCCGTCACACCAAACTCAAAGTAGATCTCATTAGAGGGTTAGTGCATAATCAAAAATTCACATGTTCTATAAAGACGCAATATGATTTGTTACTTTAAACATTAGCTACAGCCACTGATGTTATGTGAAGCTCTTCCACCCAAAAAAGAATTTCACTCAACACTAGTAAAAGAGAGAATGCAAAAAATAAAAAGGCATAATCTGTCTAAAACAGAACAGTCCGCAAAGACGAATTTTTTCGAGGCACTTACGACGCTCAGATCGAGAAACTCTGAACTAATGAAAGTTTCAGACATTCATAAAGATTACGCACAAATTTTTTCAGATTTAATTAACAATCTGGTGATTTTAGAATTTCGTACAGTGAACAGCAAAAATCTGTTTCTGCGCAGCAATCAAATTAAGCATCATCTTATCATTAGAGGCTACTCTTGGCACAACAATGCGAGAAAATAAAGATACAAAGGAGTTGCTACAGAAGTAAACAAACGCCTTGACTCAATAAAATAAAATTGCAGAAAAATAAAATGGGTTGCCTCTCATAAGGCTTTTCTTTAACGCCTTTTAGCTAGGCACAAAGCATGCATCAAGTATTACCAAGTGAAGAAGCATCAACATGTAATTTGTTCGAACAATAGAATCATAGGTGGCTTAATCTTCTTCCTAGGAAAGTGTTCCATACCTTTCTTGAGAGGAAATTGATATTTTATATTCCCTTCTTTCATGTCAATAATAGCACCTACAGTTCTAAGAAAAGGTCTTCCAAGCACAATAGGGCATGATGGATTGCATTCAATATCCAAGACAATAAAATCAACGGGGACATAATTATTGTTAACCATGATAAGAACATCATCAATTCTTCCCAAAGGTTTTTTAATAGTAGAATCAACAAGGTGAACATCCAAGTAACAATTTTCCAAAGGTGCTAAATCAAGCATATCATATAATCTTTTAGGCATAACAGAAATACTAGCACCAAGGTCACACAAAGCATTGCAATCAAAGTCATTCAATTTCATTTAATGATGGGCTCCCAACCATCTTCTAACTTCCTAGGGATAGAAGCTTCATGTTTTAATTTCTCTTCCCTACCTTGCATGAGAGCATTAGTAATATGTTTAGTAAAAGCCATGTTTATATCACTAGCATTAGGACTTCTAGCTAGCTTTTGCAAGAACTTAATTACTTCAGAAATATTGCAACCATCAAAATCAAAATCATTATCATCAAAAGTAATGGAGTTATTATCTTCCTTATTGCTAGAAATTTCAGCATCTTTATCAAGGACAATTTTAGTTATCAGTCAATTTAGGACATTTTGCAATAGAAGTGGAAACATTACCAACACCAATTATCTTGCCATTAATGGTAGGTGGTTTGTAAACTTGAGTTTGAAGCATTTTCAGAAGTTGTAATAGTATAAACTCTAGCAATATTATTCTTTCTAGCAATTTCATCCTCTCTTTCCCATCTAGCATGCAATTCAGCTAACATCCTCACATTGTTATCAATTTTAACTTGTATAGCATTGAGAGTTTTGCTCTCTTTAACATCATGAGGCATGTTTTTTAGTTTCAACAAGTCAACATCAAGAGCAAGACTATCAACTTTAGAAGAAAGCATATCAATTTTCCCAAATTTCTCCTCAACAGTTTTATTGAAAGCAGTTTGTGTACTAATAAAATCCTTAAGCATAACTTCAAGATCAGAGGGTACACTCTTATTATTGTTGTAGGAGTTACTATAGGAATTTCCATAACCATTGCCACTATTAGAAGGATAGGGCCTATAATTGCTATTACCAAAATTATTCCTATAAGCATTGTTGTTGAAGTTATTATTTTTAATGAAGTTCACATCAACATGCTCTTCTTGAGCAACCAAAGAAGCTAAAGGAACATTATTGGATCAACATGTGTTTGACCATTTGCAAGCATAGACATAATGTATCAATTTTGGCACTCAAGGAAGAGTTTCCTCAAAGAATTTACCTTCTTACCTGTTGGAGCTCTCTCGGTGTGCCACTCAGATAATTAATCATCATATCATCAAGAAGCTTTGTTGCAGCACCCAAAGTGATGGACATAAAGGTACCTCCACGGCCGAATCCAATAAATTCCTTGAAGAAAAATTTAATCCTGCATAGAAGGTTTGGATGATCATCCAAGTAGTCAGTCCATGAGTGGGACAATTTTTAACCAATGATTTCATTCTCTCCCATGCTTGAGCAACATGTTCATTATCAAATTGCTTAAAATTCATTATGCTACTTCTCAAAGAAATAATCTTAGCAGGAGGATAATATTTTCCAATAAAAGCATCTTTGCATTTAGTCCATGAATCAATACTATTTCTAGGCAAAGATAGCAACCATTCTTTAGCACGTCCTCTCAAGGAGAAAGGAAAAAGTTTCATTTAATATATCACCATCTACTTCCTTGAGCTTTTGCATTTCACAAAGTTCAACAAAGTTATTAAGGTGAACAGCAGCATCATCAGTACTAACACCAGAAAATTGCTCTTTCATAACAAGATTTAAAAGTGCAGGTTTAATTTCATAAAATTCTGCTGAAGCAGCAGGTGGAGCAATAGGTGTGCATATGAAATCATTGTTGTTCGTGCTAGTGAAATCACACAACTTAGTGTTCTCAGGAGTACTCATTTTAGCAGAAATAAAAACAGTACAGAAAATAACTTGAAAGTAAACTAGATGCAAGTAACTAATTTTTTTTGTTTTTGATAATTGAAAGCAAACAAGATAAAATAAAATAAACTAACAAGACAAAAACAAAGTAAAGAGATTGGAAGCGTGAAACTCCCCTTGCAGAAGACTGCTGTCTCCTCGGCAACGGCGCCAGAAAAATAGCTTGATGACGTGAAACACACGTTCGTTGGGAGACCCCAAGAGGAAGGTATGATGTAGTCAGCATCAAGTTTTCCCTCAGAAAGAAACCAAGGTTATCGAACCAGTAGGAGCAGCAACTCTTCAGAAGGTTGTCAACGGCGCCAGAAAAAGAGATGTCGCAGGGATCTGGACTGTTGACGTGGAATCTGCACACAACACAATCAAACTATTTTGCCCCAACGAAACAGTGAGGTTGTCAATCTCACTGGCTTGCTGAAAACAAAGGATTAAACGTATGGTGTGGAAAATGAGTATTAAATTGCAGAGAATGAAAAAGGAACAGTTTGCAGTTTGTGGTTTTAATCAGTGTAAAAAATGGACCGTGTCCACAGTTCACTAGTGGTGTCTCTCCATAAAAGATAACTAACATGTTGGGTGAACAAATTACAGCTGGGCAATTGACGAATAGTGAGCGCATGAACAATGCATATACATGACATGTTGACTACTATGATATTTAATTGGGCATTACGACATAATACATAGACCGTTATCCAACAGCATCTATGACTAATAATCCACCGCCGGGTTGTCATCCGAGTCCCCGTTGGTATTAAGTTGCAAGCAACGGATAATTGCATTAAGTAAAGTGCGTAATGTAAACAAACATATGCCCGTGGACATAGCATCGTTAGGTATCCCTAGTGGCAACAGCACATCCACAACCTTAGAACTTTCTGTCACTGTCCCAGGTTAAACGGAGACATGAACCCACTATCTAGCATAAATACTCCTCTTGGAGTTACAAGCATCTACTTGGCCAAAGCATCTACGAGTAACGGAAAGCATGCAAGATCTTAAATAACATATAAGATAGATTGATAATCAACTTGACATAATATTCAATATTCATCGGATCCCAGCAAACACAACATGTAGCATTACAATAATATGATCTTGATCATGTAGGGCAGCTCACAAGATCTAACATGATGGCACAAAGTGGAGAGACAACCATCTAGCTACTGCTATGGACCCGTAGTCCAAGGATGAACTACTCACATATCACTCCGGAGGCAGGCATGGCGATGTAGAAGCCTCCGTGACGATTCCCCTCTCCGGCAGGGTGCCGGGAAGAGGTTCTGAACCCTCCCGAGCTAGGGTTGACGACGGCGGCGTCTCTGGATCTTTTCGTGGATTTGCTCAGGTACTTAGGGTTTTCGCATCGGGGGGAATAAGTAGGCGAAAGGGCGGCGGCTGCGGACCCCTGAGGGGCCCACACCACCCTAGGGCCGACAGAGGGGGGCCCGCCCCTAGGTGCGTGTGCCTCCTGGTGGCCCTCCTCTGCTGCCCTTTGCTCCGTCAGGCGTGTTCTGGAAAAATAGGCACCCCCGTGTAGTTTCGTCCAATTCCGAGAATATTTCCGACTAGCTTTTCTGGAATACAAAAACAGCAGAAAACAGGAACTGGCACTTCGGCATCTTGTTAATAGGTTAGTCCCAAAAAATATATAAAAGTGATATAAAGTAGATGCAAAACATGTAGCAATTGGTATAAAACAAGCATGGAACATCAAAAATTATTGATACGTTTGAGACGTATCACCCCTCTCAGATCATCTCATATTCACCAGATCATCGATCATCATAGGCAATACAATCCACAAACACACAGGACGTATGGATAGACTCTCTTGGCGGCCCGAACCTGTCTAAATCCTCGCGTTCATCCGCGCACTATTGGATTCCTTGGCTTTGGCATCGTCTACCGATCAATCTACTGCTTTGGGTACCCCCGTAGCAGGCTTGCCTGTACTAAACACCGACAGTCACTTCTCTGTTCTTCTTGAGGAGCAACAGCAAAGCAATGCCATGACTTCTCTCCATCTCCCTTATATCCAACAGCCATCTTCTTCTACCGCAAGCGCCTCTGCACCACATCCGCCCATTTCTAATCCACCAGCACCAGCACGTCCTCTGTGCCCCCACTCCTCCTGTGCTTTCCATTTGCCGGGGTTGACGCTTCCATGGACAATGCCCCCAATGTGTTCGATGAAATGGGAACAAGGTAACATTTTTTCCCAAGGTTATATGTAGAGTTTAGTACAGGATTAGCATGTGTTCAATGAGTTCAGTGCAATTGCAATGTTAGTGTGATTAATGAATAATTGGTATGGTTCCTAGGTGCACACTTTCTTACGAAGTTATGGTCGTTTACTTGTTTACCATTGGGTTCCAAGACAATTTTACACTAAATAAGTCCCCCCATGGTCTGGTCCAGGTGGTTGCCCATCAAAAAGCTAATATAATTCATTGCATTGTGCCAGGATTAGAAAGGAGATACTTTGTATAAGTCTGACACCAAAACCATGTAGCCAGTATAAACAACATATACATCATTAGTAAATAGCAACTGAACAACATATTCAAAGAGATAGTGAAGTTACTCAATAATTTTTCATCTGTACAAGCCCAAGCATATTAAGATTAGGAGCAGGATTCAAAACCACAAACATATTAAGATTAGGAGCAGGATTCAAAACCACAAACATATTAAGATTAGGAGCAGGATATGTTGTTCTCAAATATCATTAGCTAGCAAACAAACAACATATACATCATTAGCTGTATTGCCAAACATCGTGTGTTATAGGTCACCGGAGACCAAAAACTGCCTTACCGGCTCCCGAGGCCGAAATTGTGGTTCCTGACCAGAGTCATGAAAAATGGTTGTCCGGCCAGAAAACGGTGTGCTATAGGTCACCGGAGACCAAAAACTGTATTGCTGGCTCCCGAGGCCAAAAACATGGGTGCCTGACCGAACTCATGAAAAATGATATTCGGCTAAAAACCATGTGCTATAGGTCACCAGAGACCAAAAACTGCCTTGCCCGCTCTCGTGGCCAAAAACATGGGTGCCGGTCCAGACTCATGAAAAATGGTTGTTTGGCTAGAAAACCGTGTGCTATAGGTCATCGAGACCAAACACTGCATTGCCCGCTCCCGAGGTCAAAAACGGGGGTGCCGATCCAGAGTCTTGAAAAATAGTTGTTCGACCAGAAAACCATGTGCTATAAGTCACCGGAGACCAAACACTGCCTTGCCGGCTCCCGAGGCCGAAAACGTGGGTGTCGTTCAGAGTCATGAAAATGGCTTTTCAGCCAGAAAACCGTGTGCTATAGGTTACTGGAGACCAAAAACTGTCTTGCCGCTCCCGAGGCCGAAAACGTGGGTGCCGGTCCAGAGTCATGAAAAATGGCTGTTCGGCCAGAAAATCGTGTACTATAGGTCACCGGGACCAAAAATTGCATTATCGGCTCCCGAGGCCGAAAACGTGGGTGCTTGACTGGAGTCATGAAAAAACCTTTTCGGTCAAAAACCACGTGCTAGGTCACCGGAGACCAAAAACTGCCTTGTCGGCTCCCGAGGCCGAAAACGTGGGTGCCAGTCTGGAGTCATGAAAAATGGCTGTTCGGCCAGAAAACCGTGTGCAGTTCACCGCAAGCAAAAACTTCCTTCTCGGCTCTGGCTCCTTTGTGGGGTCACTCTTCGACTACCCCACGGTGGGGATACCTGGGTCACGCCAAGCCCATCACCTTATGACGAGGGACCAAGGAAGGCCCAAGGAGGACGACGTGGGGCCCAAGATAGTCGACGCTAGGTCATGCGACCCGCCATGCTTGTAAGCGCCATCGGCAAACCGTTCACCTGAGACCTAGCCTACCATATAAAGGCTAGGAGGGTCCTTCGTCTAGGGTACGCTCATAGCCGCCACACAAACCCTAGCGAGATTGCCATCACGCCATTGTAGCCACAACTCACCATCAATAACCAGACAAGCAGGAAGTAGGGTGTTAACCTCCGGGAGCCTGAACCTGGGTAAACGCCTTGCTTGTCAGCCATCGTGATCACCAGCGCTCATCTCTCCTCCCCCTCAATCAACCCGGGTACTCAACCCAGGATTTGCCGAGTCCACACCTCGTCAATTGGGCCGTCTGTGGGAAAGAACGAGCGCTGGAACCATGGTCGCACCGGCTCCATCAACTTTGAAGACCGACGTCTGCATCACCAAGGAGCCAACCTGCTTCGCTCCTTCGAGTACACCTTCCACCCGCCGCCCACCGCTCGGTGTACGCCGATCTGCACGTAGGTATGTGCCTCACCTTCGGTACCATGCACTACTTCGTATACGAGGTTTGGAGTACTCAGATCCACGGCGATCGCAACCGCCCGCGGCGGTGGCACCCGCGTCTGCCGCGACCGCGCCAACCACGCCCCCACGCCGCTGCGGAGATCGCATCTGCTGCGACTGCGGTGATAGCATCTTCGACGCTGAGAGATCGCTCCGCCCCGACTACTCCGACCGCC